>BJBW01016005.1:0-18259 GCA_004320125.1 Scolopax mira
ATTTAACAAGTATCTAAGGGGTGCCACAGTTTCATTAATGGTAGGAAATCATCCCAATATTCCTTTCAATTTTGCTGCAAAACCTTAACAAGACTCTCAAGAAACACCAGGGTTTTGTTTCAGTGATGTTCACTTTTCCCTTTTTCCATCCAAATCTGATTGTGTTTTCAAATTGGCTAATCTTTTACTTGTACTGTTACTTAACAAGTAACCAGAGATATGTTTTTAAGTTTTTATAGATTGGTTTCAAATGTAAAACAATTGCTACTTTATTTTTATTGTTTGTATAGCTGGTAGGAGTCTTAGTGTCCTTATATGGATTAAAAGGAAGCATAACATTTTACTTTTTTTTGCTTTGAAAACCAAAGTCTTTCTTACTCAGAAGTGAAAAAGCATATATTTCACTTCAAAGGTCAGAGCTTGCATGAAGTTTTGCATTATTGCTCACATCTTATTTGACTTTTTAAAAGAACTGATGTGAAAAATATTAGGGTGACGTGACTACTCATCCTGATAATGAGCCCCGCTTCCCTACCCTGATAATTAACAAGTAGCCACCCGTTATTAAGCAGACCAAATATTTCAATAAAGGGTCCTGCTGAGTTGTGTCTGTTCTGAAACAGATTTCACTTGAAAATTGAAATAATGAGGTTCTCCTAAACTGATAAGAAGCTCAATCAAGCCCACTGCACTAGATCCATAAATCTTAAGCAGAGTTTAATTACGAGCAGGGTTTTCCTGACAGAGCCAATAGAGGGGCCTTTTTCTCTCACTTGCTGACTAGTTGTGGTTCCCATGATTCAAGTAAATCTCTGTAGACCTGCCTCTAAGGAAACCAGTTTGAAGGTTAGACATTCAGTTAAAAGGGAATTTGAGGGACCTGCAAAAACAATGTCCCGAGGACATTGTGGACAGACAGCTGAAAACAAAACACACAAGATAGTAATTAGCAAGGCCAAATCACTTCAAATTAGGCATGTGAACAGCAACTCTACGTGGCCTCAGAGGGCTGTTCCCTTTGAAAGAAGACAATCACCTCTAAAAATATACCCTTCCCCCTACCTAGAAGCAGCATTTTGGCATGTGGGAGAATGTAGGAATAGCAGACTATGATAACGTGGGATCTCACGCAGCTTTCTGCAGTGGGCAGTATATCTCTCCTGGTGC
This sequence comes from Scolopax mira, assembly GCA_004320125.1. Lineage (NCBI taxonomy): Eukaryota > Metazoa > Chordata > Aves > Charadriiformes > Scolopacidae > Scolopax > Scolopax mira. Next base: position 1,168 of record BJBW01016005.1, read on the forward strand.
TATGGGAACGTTCACAAGCGCTTAGAACACATACATCCTGATACTGTCTGGGGATACCAAGAGCAAGATTTAGTGTGTGAGAGAAAGAGTCATGCTGAAGTAAATGGGATTAGCTGGTATTGCTTCTGAGCAAAATCATAACTAAAACCGAGTTGGCGCTTCCCTATGACTGTTCAAACACAGTAGTGAATTGGCTTTAAAAATTTTTGGACTAGAGAGACCGATAACTGCAGTGCTTTTTGGATCAGAGAAAAGTCAGAACTTTAGAAGTTCAAGTCAGTCAGTCAGCCAGCCAAAACAGAGATCCTTGCCTCTGTGTCTTTTCTGTTAAGTAGGAAATAATGTTGGATATTGCTGAAATAACGGTGTCTAACTCAAAAATCCTACACAAACTATCATAGACAGACTATTTAGCCTTGTGCTTTTCAAAGGGCAAACGTACAAAAAAAATGTTTAAATAAAAGAACCCAGATTTAACAAAACCTTCAAATACAGTTTACAGCAAAAAGACACAGCAAGAGGTATCAGTTTCTTCTGTACTAGCAACATTCCTATAGAGCTACCAAAGTCTGGAAAACATAGCTCAATAAAATCAATAGAAGTTCAGCCTAACACCTCTGAAGATTTTGGAAGTTTTACTCTATATTCTAAGTCTTAGGACTAACGTGTACATCTGAGAAAAAAAAGTATGGCACATTCAGTCTTTGCATACAATATATTAGATTTTAACTGATTTATTGCTCTGTTGTGTGGACTTGAGGGAAGTCATTGTGCTGTGGTGTTTCACAGATAATGCAGAGTACAAGCCAAAATATTTGTTATGAAAGCAACTATTTGTTATAGTTGCAAATATTTATAAGGCGCATTGGTGAAAAGCAAATTCAATACTACTGGAAACATTCCCGTCATACACTGACGAGCTGGAACACAAAGTTATTCCCACTAACAGACGAGTCTTGTACTGCATAACTTCAGCACTCAAAACTTTCGCAAGTCTAATACATATCAAACTCATTAATGGCACTTTTTTTTTTTTTTTAAACTGGGTGGGATTCCGGTAAGTTCAAATGAGCCATGAAAAAACCCAAACATTATGGAAAGGCTTCCAGTTTCACTAAGAATGTGAATTGTTTACATCTTTCCATTCAGATCTCCTGACTAACCTATTTGGTTAATAACCAAACCCCAAATTTCAGCTTTTGTAGCCTCAAATATTTAAGGTCCTTTCTTCCTAAAATTATTAGGAGTCTTGTTAGTAATTTGAGCATGAACAAGAACAGAGAGTGCATGTGAAGTGAAGCTGGAAAGAGCTCTTCCATATACTGTTTATGTTTGGGTTTTTGCCACAAAGGGAGAAGGTCTATACAGATTTCTAGACTCCCTCTTATAATATCTTCGATATTTTCTTAGGGAATAAACATGAAGTATAAAAGTCAGGGGTTTTCTTGAATAGTTCTTCTCAGTCTGCCAAAAGGGGAAACATACAGTACATCCACTTATATACCCTTTCTCTCCTAGCAACACTGTGCCTTATAAAGACTTCTGACCTTTTTATGATGACATAATTAAAAAGGTACATTCAAGCTTAGTGACTATCCTCTGAATAGTGAAAGAGTCCCACTGTGAATTCACTGGCATGACTGTAAAACTGCAGGAATATCTTGGTGTTTCTCAGAGACCAAATGTACCTTTCATTTGAGGAATGTGCTCAAATCAGAAACCACTTGACTTTTGGTGAAAGATGAACATGTAAAGAAGTGGAACGAAGCATAAAGGGTGCTGCTTTTGCATAGAGGGAAAAGGGGTGTTGTGTCGGGCACGTGGGGAGAACGCTCACACCAAACCCCTCTCAACTTCGTGTTTAAATACTCACCTATACATATGAATACAAGCATTAACCAATTTACTTTGTGTGATGTTTAATATGAAAATTAACTACGGAAAACTACCCAAACCTATTTCTGATTGTCATTTTAGATCACAAGCCAGAGGATCAAGCAGAAGGATCATATTCCAGTACTCCAGAATGACATTTCTGATTTTGCTTTCTCCAGGAACAGGCTATCACAGCTCCACTCAGTTACACACTCCCACATCCCTGGTGTTTGCACACACATGCACTACTGCCCTTTTGAGCCTAATGGCAAAAGGCAGACTAAGCTGGTTAATACCATGACATAATTTAGCTGCATTAATTATTTTGATGTAGTGCTCCAAGTTGTGAAAAGCTCATGACCATTAACTACATCAGAAAGAAATTTATTAAGCCAAATGAACTTGGGCCAAGCAATCAAAATATTAGAACTTTACACTAAGCAAACCTGCTTTTTTTTTCAACCAAAAAGTACTTTTTAGTGTAGGTGTAGGTATTGAAAAAAAAAAAAAGAAATAAAACCATGTCATTTTGTAAAGATTCATATAGTTTTAACTTCAATATTTTTAAAATTCCTGTCACTTGTGACATGATATTTGCATGAAATCAGAGCCACCTTAAATCATATCGGAGTTAACACTTGAAGTTCACACTCAAGCATAACACTTGAGTATATGGAAAAGATTTCCTCATCTTTACTTAATTTTGGCCAGCTAGTGATGTTTTCTTCCTGAATGAAAATGTCTAATCTGTCACAGAGTCATACAGTTGCATTATAAATGTTTTCTTAAATGGCAGTTCTGTCTTTTTCTTGCTACTTTGCAAACCGCAAATATTTGTAATGTGTTTCAGAAGCTTAATTTTTCAGTCAGGCTCTGCTATAGTCTTTAAGTGTAACCTTGCCATTTTCTTTTCAAACATTGTACCATTATCAGCACATATTGGAACGCAAAATCTCACTGCCATCCTGGCATTCATTCCAGATAAAGAATTGACAGGCTGATTAATCAAGCCTAAATCCTATGCAGATTGCAGACAAACGGTAGTAGCTCAGAAGAGAATCTCCCCGAGATGCAGTATGTCATGTAACACAAGGGGGTCTGGGACACAAATGGCAGGGAAAGCTTATACTAACACTTTCTTGAGCCCTGAGCACATGAAGGCAGACCTCAAGACTTTCACATCAGTTCTTGAGCTCATCTTATAAAGCAAACTCCTTTGCAGCATCCAGGGGCAGCAGGAACTGAGCCTGGAAATTGGCACCCACATTCACAGGAGCTTTCGCAGAGCGCAGAAAAGTTATAATAAATTAAAGATGTAACTTTGTTTTAAAAGAGAGCAAGAGAGAGCTCGAGCTGACAAAGCACAGCATTTTTACCATACACTTTGTCTACAGTCACTTGGCACACCACTTAACGTGAGGCAGCACAACATTGCACTAGAAGTAAATGATACACTTGTTCACCAGAATGCTTGCACAAAAGTGCAAGGAGCAAAAGCCACCACTGCAATTCCCTGTGTCTGGATGATGCTAATTATTTATATTTTCTTTGTGGAACCTGTCATCCTCAGCCTGCAAGCAGAATGCTGAACTGGCTTGATTTGTTGAAACGGTGTAGCGCTAGCAGGACATTATATAAATATGAAGTAAGTAGCTCTCCTAAACTTAGTACATCTTGAAAGAGAGCATTAAACTCTCTGATTGCCAATTCCCAGCTAACTGTGAACCATTTCTCACTTGAGCTTATGAAGTTCAGTTCCATTCCTTGCCTTCTCAACCCAGCAGGAAAGAAATGTAATTTCAGAAGATAGGAAGAAATTCACAGTTGAGGAAAATAAGTACGCAGTATCATGGACGCTCTGGCTCTTTAGAGTATTCACTTAGATTTGTTATTCCAAATGCAATCCAACAAATAAACAACTCTTCTTGCTTTCTGCCTTCTGCGCAGTGGAAGATCTGGCTTCCACATGTTCCTATACCACAGTCAGCTGGGAAAAGCTGTAGGTTGTTTTGGGTTTCTTTTTGGGGGGGTTGCTTTTTTATGTTTTGTTTGTTTTCTGTGTTTTTTTAATAAATTAATGGGACAAATATTGCATTCCAGAAAAAAATGTTTTAGAAACAGACACATAGCAAACCATGTTATAGACTCTGTCTGTTGCAAGAAGGTCCAAAAGATGAATTAAAACTTCCATTCAGTGCCTAGGAGGCAAGAACACCTTTCTTTCTTGTTTTTGGCAAACTACCTCTTTTATGCATGAGAACTGCAAGCTCTCCCAGCAAGTGCTTTCTCTGCAGCTGACTGGTAAGGTAGAATCCATATAATCGAAAGGAAAGCACTGTGCGTGCTCAGATAGACATTTAACTGGATGTTTTCTGAGCATGTTGAAAAAAGCTCCACAGAAGGAACTCTCTTCCCATCGGGCAGGTCTAATCCTCCTTATTTCTTTCTCCTCCTCCTTTGAGTATACCTTCATTCATCTGTATTCCTTCTCCAATCCCCAAACCCCTCTTCATCACTAAAAATCACTTCTCTGATCCTCAGCAAGCTCTGTCATTACCAAATCAATCTTCCTAATACAAAATAGTTTTTCCAAGGTCATTTCATATACCCACAGAATACTTTCTGTAAAGAACTGATTTGAAGAAAACAGAAAAAAAGTCATTTTCCGTGAGCAACTTTAGCCCATACTTCAAAACCTAAGGAATATGTTGCCTAATCTTAACCAATACCCCTTTCATTGCTCACACACACATGCATTAGTTTAACAATCGCCAACACTCACCATGACTTTCTCATTCAAAATCATTCAGTTTCACAGTAGCTGATCATAATAAGGTCTTCAGTGTTTGGTATCATAGTCTTTTGTCCTTTCCTAGTTCCCATTAGTCTTATTAGGATTTCTGAAGAAATCCTACATTTCATTTTAGACAGCAGTTTTCTTTTTAGTGTTTCTTAACCTTTATTTGTATCTGAGGTAGCTTTATTCCAAGTTCTGGACAATGATTCATGCCATTGTAATTTATTTGAGCACTTATAACTCATCCCTAAATAAATTCAAAATAGAAACAGTCCAATAAACTAACACTTTACATGCTGTCTCCTTATAAAAAAAAGAAAAAAAGTGTTACAAGAAACATTCATTCTTCAAATGGAATTTTTTAAGTTTTAAGAGTGTATAAGAAGTCTAGTTCCTAACTACGGGAAGAATAACTTTAGTTTTATCTCTCCATTCTTTCCAACAAAAATTAAGTTAGAATTTAATTTTAAAATCTGGGATGTTGCCAAGCATTAGTGCCCATTCATTTTGCTGAACTTCCTTTTATGCAATGTATTCTTTCAGTGGTGACTATATCAGCAGATTTCTGTTATTCTTATTTTATTCAACAGGAAGCATTTTTTCTCTTTCGTATTGTATTTTGGAGGTTCCAATGCTGTAAGTGCAGTTTTAATATTCAATGCGCTAAACAAATAACAAAGGATAGATGTTAACTTTTAAAATATTGCAGAAAGGGTACAAGAAGATAAAAAGGCTATCGCAGCTTGCAAGGCCTGGTGGACTACAAGTAATGACGACAACAACAAAAGATACATTGTTTTGTAAAGGGCCTTGAAATCTGGGGCCATATATGACTGGTCAAAAGTGTTTTCAGAGGGTTAGTGGTTAAAACGCATTAGTGGAATACTTACTGATGGTTATTTTCTTTATAATATTTACTGTTCCATACAGCTAATGCAAAACACTGCTAGAGTCACAGTGGGGGATTTGGCAGCTACAGAAACTTGGAAAGTCTAGCAATTACAGTTTAGGAATGTGCCGTGCACACAAAAAGAAAAATGCTATCACATATACACAAATAGTAGCATGAACCCAATCAAGACTTACTATTCCATCACCCCCATATACTCTGAGTCAAAGTGTCAGTTTTCTTAAGATAACAGCACTCAACAGGGTCAGATATTCTAATTTAGGTATTCTGATAATATTTCCAGCAGATAGAAACACAAAAGAGAACTCTATTCTCCTCATTTCCCAGATGACTTTTTTTTTTTCTGTACTCCCACCTCTTCCATTCGTACTGATCTTATTTTCCACATCAGCTGAAGACCATCCATATGCAAAATTTGCTTGAGTATCAGTGCAGGTAATATTTCAGAAGAGTTTCAGGAATTTCCAAGCTAAGTCATGCTATGCTAGTGAGACTTCAGATGTTTGAATTTTCTTCACAGTTTCTTTAGTCTACAGTTTCTTTGAGGAACAGATACTCCAAAAGACCAATGACAATATGAATGAAAATCAAAAAGTTATTTTCCTGGGAGAAGAAGAATATCATCCAAAAAAGATATAGTTTATTGAATGATGACAAGGAAAGTGATGGGCTGAAAGTATGTAGCAACCCAGAAAAGCATGTAGCATCCGTAGATCTACTGTATATAGGAAAAAAAAAATAAAATTCCAGATATGAGGGCTGTGAAGACACAACAATTTGAAGGAGTACATGTTTGCTATCAACCTCACAAGTTCAGTGCTTCACAGATATGTCATGCACAGGACTGAACTCAGAGAAGGAACCTGGCTCTGCTGCTCCATCCCACACCTGTGCCTTTTAAGTGATGAGAATCTGTTCATCAGCAATTCTGTGGTAACGCCAAAACCTTGCACACCAAGGAAAACATGAGCAATTGAGGATGACCAAGAACAGTGGTAACAGTTGGGTTGGTGAGTCCTGGAGAGATCATGACTCCCAAAGATCCTGAGCTTTAACCTCTTTTTTTTTTTTTTCCCATATCTATAGTGAGGATGGATGCATTTACAGCTTGGAACCGCACAGTCATCTTTTTTGGGAATCCCTTTTATATGAAATAGTGTAGTAGCCACAAAGAAGAAAAAGAGTCTAAAAGGCACTTCAACATTTACTCGCAACACATTTTTAGAAGCAAACGTCTGAGTCCAAAAATACATACATAGGCAATAGAAGGTAAATAGGATACCTCTAGAAAGGACTTCATAGGCAAGAACGTTTGCCTGTGATAACGCATTAACAAATTAAACAGGGTGACTTGACAGGATACAAAATAACAACTGCATTGGGTTAGACCACAGGACCATTTCCTCTTTGCCAGCCATTAAGAGACTGCATGGTTTGCAGATTGGTTTCTTATTTGAAAAGGCAAGGGTGCAGAGAGTCCTAGCTAGTCCATATATTTGTTCCATGTGCAGCCCTTCTCTTTACCTCATCTGGAAGATGTGAGACTACACAAATTCAGTGCTCTTCCACCAAAAAGGTCATCCTTGTTGTGGCACTGAGAACTCAGTTTCTCTTGGATATCATCTACCATTCACATTGGTAATTTCTCATACAAAAAATTGCTCACCCTTGAGTGACTGCATGGTCTTCGGGGGAACCTGCTATTAACCCCATTCTGTGACACGGACAAAGCCCACCTAGAGAAAGGAAAGAGCGTTAATATAATGAATGCTTTGCCTAAATAGCTGCAAAAGTTACTTTTCCCTTTTCTCACGCAGAGCTTTATCCCATGTGCATAAGCACTGATGATTCATTGGGTGCTGCATAATAACTTTGCCACACTCAGAGGTGTGAGCAGTGATAAGAAACACAAGACCAATTCTAATTCTTAGTAGAAATATACCTTTTGCACATTTGTGGAAGTCAGAGATCAAAGGATCCCAGAGTCTTATAAGGGAAAAAACAAACAACAGTCTTTTGCTTTATTGTTTTTCACTGCAGTCAGAAGTCTATACTTTACTTCAAATTTCAGTTGTATCCTGAGCTTTTCAGCCACATTTCGTACCACTAAGTGGGGCCTGGACCATCCCTTTAACTACAGAAGGGAAGGTCTAGTATGTCACAGAATAAATAAGTTGTCCCTTCTTCTCAGGAAAGGCAGTGGATGAGCCTATTCTTGCTGTGCATAAAGTAAACACACCACACTGGTCAGTCTGTGAACAACAACTGATTTGGCTGAGAAAGACAGAAAGGATCAAATAATGTTTTAGATCAAGCTTTCAGACACTTTGAAAAGGTAACAGGAGAGTTTATTCATTCAGAGAAATCTGTGGTTATTCAAGTAACTGAAAGCATTTAAGGAAGGAATGGCATTCAAAAGAGAAACATTAATTGGGTTGATCATAGCACTGTAGATCTATTTTTATAAAACCCAAACACATTTATACATAGCCATTCCTTTGAAGCTTTTTAAGCCACTATTTCTTTCTTCCTTATCTGCATAATTGACATCTTCATTCAACTTCTACCAGCTGTTGTGTGAATTTGTAATCATTTTATTTTGTTCGGGGGGAAGGCTTAGTCTTTTGAACTCAAGGAATAATTATTATTGCAAAGCAGTTTTCCTTTTCCAAAGGGACTGCGCTGGGGTCACTGCTGCTTCCAGCCTCTCTGGGCAGGAGAACAATGAAGGCGTTGTTGGAGCTGGAACCCTGTCCCTTCCAAGGGGGCTCATACTTTCTCTTTATGCACTTGCCTCCACATATTGAATTGAATTGTGCCACATCAAAAGGCTTTAAATTAGCACCTCAGTGTTTGCAAGTGTCTGGAAGCTAATTTTAAATCCTATGGGGCTAAGAACCTTTTCATCATCCTTCTGTGCAGGTATATCCCTCAGAGTATAAGGTGGCTTACAAACACACATCACATTCAAGGTTATTTCCTCTCCTCATTAAACATAGTTTTTAAAATACATATTTTACAGTTTTCACCTAATCACCAAACAAAATATGCATTATTCATCTAACGAGAGGTGAGCAGCTATTATTTTATTTGGGAGAAGGTGAGATTTCAGTGACAGAACCAGGGATTATTATGTAAGAAGGATGGAAGTTGCAGAAAAAAGTGGGTGCTGCTGCCAGTAATAATCACACCAGTAAACGATCCTACTGAGTATCAGACATGCAAACGGACTTAGTAAATCCAAATGACTCTATAAGCCTGACAATTAGTGTGAAAAGTAAAAATTTTACTTTGCATCTCCTTTGCATATTCAAAAGCTTGAACATGTAATCTTGAGCCATACACAATCTCTCTTTGTCCAATCCCTTAATAGAATTGCAAGAAACTGTAAGTTTAAAATAGAATTTTTTTTTTATTAAGTCAAGAAGTAAAAAAAAATAAAAATGTTAGAGGTATTGCATCTTCATGCACTGAAAGATCATGATTTAACTTCAAAAGAACATTGTTTATATATAATACTTTTATTCAAAACGAGGCAGAATCTATGCTTGAAAGGGACCAGAATTTCTTGTGCTCCGTGTTGGCGTACATTGCAGATCAAATACAGATTAGAGCAACCTTGAGATTCACCCTTAATTTCTACCATAGCTCCAATTAACAGCTGGTGAACCTAAGCACAGTGGTGGAAGATAAGTGCTCTCTTCTCTTTTGTGACACAGCCTGTGAATGTTGGGGCCCCTCTGAAGCCAGGGTACAACTATATCTGGCTTTCTACAGTACCTCTAACATTAGGACATTCCTGAAAATTGGGCTGCTTTGTAGCCCAAATGGAAATGAATAAAAAACCCCACAGCTTCCCCACCAACTAAACAATCAGCATCTGAATAACACAAAGGGTGCTCAGAATGTGTAATAAACACACATGTAAGTCAAAGTCTGAGAGTCTTTATTTAGCACAGTTTCTTTCTAGTAAGGGTTTTGTTTCTGGAATATGGTTGATCACTTGAAAGAAAGGTTTATTTAATATTCTACCTTCTTATCTGGTGAGAGTCAACTGCCTGAAGCATCTTATGCTTTTTTTAAGTAGCAGAAATGGTGGTTTTCCTTAAATGGTCAGAGTAAAATGTGTTTTATGCCAGATAAGTACTAAACAGAAGAAATTGAAATAAGTGAAAAGTAGTTCTATAGAAATTTTAACAATCCATTCTGTCAACTCCATTATTTTTTTTTTTAGGCTAAAAGCTCACCAAGTACACTTCCAGTATTCTAGTATCTGTCCAGAAGAGTGACCTCAGTGACTCTGAGCCCTAAGCCTTAGTCTTCCACCTGAACTTCTCCCTGGGCTGCCTGGCACAGGGCCTAGTAGGGAGAGCAACGGTCACCATCTCTGCATCTCTAACATCTGAATTTATTCATAAGTTTGGTGGTTTTTTCATTTTTCCTTCAAATGTAAAAGTTGGTAGATAAATGAATGATTAATCTTGTGTTAGACACCAGCTATCGGTTGGTGAGAAATCGCATGATTCCAGATCTTTCTTGCCTGGAGATGAAAAAATACTGAAGTGAGAGCAAAATCTGAAGGATTAATTCTGGTCCTGGACATCAGCAAGGAGAAGTTAAGTGAGATTACAGGATTTAGAACACCAAAGAACCAGAAAGCCTTTCCCAAAGTATTCTTAAGGAATTGAAACATATATTGGTTTATCACAGTAATGATAATGCTTATCCTCTTGAAGTGTGCTGCTGTGCCACATGTTCCACAGATATGGACACAGCCATTGACAGTAACGATTCACCAGCAGTCAGGGTATTCGAGTGCAGTGAAAAGGAACTCGGACTGTCCGGTTGTATCTTTGAGCAAACATAAAAAGGACCATAACACCTGAGTAAAACCAAACGATCCCTTCTGCAAAAGCATTCGCAGTATTTTATGGGCACTGCTGCCAGTGACTGCAGTGCAGCCTCACAGTCCAGGTTGGCCAGAGGGCAGAGGTGTCCCTGGGGAACGTGGCAGTAGATTTAGCCATTTCTAGCACCTTTTCCATAAGCAAATGCTGCTGGCCACCATTAGAGAGAGTTTGGTGGATTCTGGGGGGACTTTTAACTTGGCTTTCTTAGGTTTCCCTCCTCTGCATGTCAGATTTAGAACTCCTTTTACTAGGGATAGTCAGGTAGGCACCTACTAGCAACAGCCATTCACGCATTTGACCTAAGCTGAGGAAGGTGCTTCCCTCTCACTCTGCAAGGCACCAGCAGCCACGACAAGTTTTAAGCATCCAAACAACAGAGAGACTGTCCTGGTGCATGGTCAAAGTGACTGCCTCATCCAGCGACTGCAGTAGAGTATTTTAAGGGCAGGGTCTACAGGCCACGTGACATCCTCTGGTCTACCAATGCTCAAGTCAAAAGCTGCTTTTAACGGGTCTATGTAAAGAATCAATCTTTCTGACAGTTCTGATGGTCAAGAGGGATTTCCATCCCATGGAGAACACCAGCTACACCCCAGTCAGCAACACTGGAAAGTAGTTTTCTGATTTTCTTTTTGGTACAGAAGATACCAAAGAACTTGTAAAACATGTAATGTCTGCATCACAAACTGCGACCTTAAGGGATGTGAACAATGCACGTGATAACATGGTGGGGTGAAAGGAATGGCTGAAAGGCAGCATCAGAGAAAACACTGCGAAGAGCAACAAAAGGTCACAGAAACCGCATGATTCCTTGTGCTCCACAGCTGTATGCAGAATACATAAACAGACTTCTAAAAACTAATTAAATTCAGAAGTGCGTTTTGAAGAACATCGTTGTCAAGCCAGAGACTGAGACACTGCTCTTATTCACTAGCACCCAGCACAGCCCAGTATATGTGGCTTCTGGAGGGTTTTTTGGGTCAAACTCTTTGCTATTTCTAAGTGCAGATGGCTCTGTTTTCCCCTTGTTCTGTCTACCTGACAACCACAGTTAGTGAAAGGAAGCTAATTCCACCCAGGCTGAAGAGAATATGAAGTTGCTGGGGGCCTGGTCCTGCAAATGAGTCCCCCTTGCAAGCAAATGCTTATGTAGTCGGCTCGGCAGGGTGTCAGGGTGGGGACAGCTCGTGGTACTTACATGAGGACCCTGTCTTTTGTCTTACAGCAATTTTTTTGGTGTTCGTTTTTCTAAAAAGGCTGACCCACTCTTATCCTCAACAGCTTCTTTGGAGAGCACTATAAAAACCCTCAGTTATACACCTCCTCTGTCTAGGATAATAACCGCAATTAAATTTTGCTGCCCTGCTGTACAAAACATACCAGCCCTGATGAATTACAGATGTAAGAATAACTTTCACAATCTCACAACCATACATAGGCAAAAGAAGAAAGTGAGATTTTTAACTTTTCTAAAAAAAAAAAAAGAAATAAAATAAAAAAGCAGACAAACATCTCTTTGCCTCAGACTAGGTGTTTGTACAAGGCTGAAGCCCAGGGGATGCTGAGCAGTGGTGGTTGCTCTGGGGTGCTCACTACATCTTCAGATCTGCCCCAGCAGGGGGAACAAAATATGTGTCTTGACTATATGCCTAATCTCGCTCTCCTTGCTGTCAATGGCAAAGTTGCACATCCATTTTAACAGTGCAAAATTGAGCTTTCTGTGGCCATATTGCTAATTCATTCAGTATCCCTGATGGGAGCTACATGTTGTCAAAATCAAATTTGACTCCAGAAAAATATTTTCCAGGATCTGGTTTACCAAGACAAGAGGGTTAGCCCTGAAATACAAAGTTTGGTTCCAAATGTTCTGTGATTTTAAGAGTATTTAAGATTAAGGATTAAATTTAGAATTCATCTCTTATTTTAATCTTTTCTATCAAAAATGAAAGAAAGTGTAAACTATCTGACTGAGATCCACTACATAGAAAGACCTAAAAAATATTCTGCAGAAAAATAGTGCTGTAAGGTTTATATTTAAAATTATGGTTATTTTAAGTCAAATCAGGTCTAGGGCTAAAAGACACAAACCTAGAAGCACACTAGTTTCTCATAGGCAAGTCTCTGTGCCTGATTCTCCTGTCCTGGTGGTGAAACCCAGTTTTTCTTACCAGCTCACCAGTGACCAACACTCAAAAAGCTGCATGGCACAGTACTGTGGTATTTTGTTGTTTCTTGGGGTGGTTTGAACCCTGGTACAGGAGTCACTTGCCTCACTAACTAGGTTCTCAGTCTTTGCCCTTGAAAGTGGGTACAGCCTACTCAACCATAACTGTAGGTATGTGAAAAGTAGAAAGGAAGGTCTAAATATAAATTAAGTTGAATACCCCTCAAACTATCTAGTGTCCTACTGATGCATATGTGATATGTTTTTAGGAAAAAAAAAATTAAAGAGGAGCAAAGAGGGTCATCCACCAAGGTTCATTTTATAACCATTGTATAAGATTTCTGTTTGAGACTGAAAGTACATTAAACAGCCATGGTCTGTCAGTGACCTTATATTTAAGAGCAGAGAGGTAATATGGGATTATTGGTAACACACTATTTTACAGGGCATCAATAACCATGTGTAAGAAATTACCATAGAATTACAAAGTTATTACTTGGTTATTTGTGGGTTTGCCAAATACAATGTTACTTGATCATCCTTAGATTAATGGGGTGTTGATCGGGTTTGGCCATTTACCTCCATTCTAGGTCATAAACCCGATGTTAGCTGAACTAAGTTCCCAGTCTAGCAGTCACAGCATTTAACATTTCTTTCCCTCTGCAAAAATAGGTTGCTGTTGGGAGGTATGATAGGCTCCATCCCGAGGAAGCAAATTACAAAGTGCTCTGGTTCTTAAATGCAGAGACTATTTCAGGCACAGGCTTTCAAAAAGACTCCATCAAAACCTTTTCAATAAATGCATGTTATTTTATATTCCCCACAGTCTGTAAACAGATTCTCAAAGTTTGGAAATGTGTATTTTCCAACCTATTTGGATTTTTCTATCAAGAGAACACCGATTGCCACTACTCTTCTTCTGCACTGTGAATGGAAATAAAATTAACAAGCTAGATTTCATTTAACACATAACTTTTATGAAGGCAACATTCTTGCAAGCACAGACCTATTGTTCATTAAATCTTGGTGTAGGCAGAGCCAGCAGACACTAGGGTTGGACTTGGGAGACCGTAGAAAATCCTTATATACACATCTCTCTGCATACATGTATTGTTATATACACGTGCCTACATACACACACGTGATAATATATAGCTATGTGGTAATTAACATTTTCTCATGGATGCTATGGGAAACTACAGGCGAGGCAGAAGTTTAGAAATCTTTAAAAGAAGCATCAAGCTGTGTCCGCGAGGCTTTGGCACAGAGACTAGCCAGAACCTCTGGAGTTTATACACTGAGGGCAACAGGCTGTTTCCTCTCTGCCATTTTGTTTTTCTAATTTTTCTCCCAAAAGCAAGGCAGGTTCAGCCCAGTCCTGGAACTATCTATTTATACAGAGATATCAATCACAGGGCCCTCAGCTTACCAGGTCTGGAGAAGCATAACAGTCTAGAAAGTTCACCACAGTGTAGGCTTTATGTTCCTTATGGGTAAGAGTTTAAAGCAAATTTAAAGATTTTAGGGTAGATTCAGAGTTGAAATTCCTATGTGCTTAGGTTGGCTTTATTGGTATGCCTCACAGCAGCAATAAAAAATAAAACAATTTCTAAAAAGCGACTGCAATTCTAAAAGAGCTTGACCTTGCCTTCCACCTCATTGAGTAATAAGTGAAAATGCTTCGGTCATGGTGCCTTACGCTCATTTTGTACTCACTTTGCAAAGTTGTAAATGACTCTAATGCACAGTCTGGGTCATACGCAGACTGAAAAAACCCCTCATCGGTTGGCCAGCAAGGGTCATCCTATACCTCACATGACCCTCACTAAAGTCTGGCATGTGAGAAAGCTTTTTTTTATTATTTAATCAAAGACATACTGTGAAAGAAAAGGAGAGAAACACTTTTCAGAGAAGCAGCAAGGATTCAGCGGTGTACACGCAGTCCCCTCCACTTTTCCTCTGCCATTGATTCCCCCTGCCATCTTGAACAAACTAATTTCTTGGCATCTCAATCTTCCCCAAATCCCAAATGCAATAATAATGCTTCCTGTCTCTATCAGGGAGGGAGGTAATTTGTTAATATCTGCAAGCCACTTTAGCTTCTCAGATGAAAAGTGCTATTCATGCTCAGATTATTATATTTGGAGCTGAGAATAAGGGTTGATATTCAGCTGTTCATACTGTCTTTAACTCAGCTGCCTTTTTCCCTTGCTCAAAATGGAAAGCTTTGAGCTAATTGAACACCTTCCCCCTGCCCTGTCAAAGTGACTGTCATCTTTCATATTGATGCAGCTGTAATTCAGAATTTCTTTTCACTAAGCCTATGAGGAAACAGAAAGGATAGAGGAATATCCGCAGCCTCTTTGCCTGCCTGTGGAAGCTGCTGTCTCCTCTGCTGGGAGGCTGCTGGGGAGGGCAGGGGCTCTGGCAGGACTGGCAGTGAAAGCTCTCATCACCATCTTTTAATCAAACACACCAGCCCTCCTGTAAGGGGGGCATCTGTCAGCAGTTCCAGCAATTCACTGATGAAAGTCCTGCTTGCACTGTAGTCTAATTCAGGAAACAACTCTTCTTTGAGAGTGTTAATATTGGCATCCAGTACCTGATTCCAGCTTATATTTTAGCAAATAATTTCTCTTGCCTTTCACCAAATTCATCCTCAGTGGAAATTAGAAATATATATTGCCATACTCTTGAAAATTCCTGAATAAATCACGGGCTGGGTGATCTGAATTTGTAACAGCGCCATCCATCACTCCTGGAGCTCCACAACACTAATTCTCTGTTTCTCTTCCATCCAAAAGTAACCTTGGGGATTAAGTACTGGGCATAAAAATCACCCCACATCTGTTACCAAAAATATTAGGAACACAGCAAATTCACCTACACAAGCTTGTCATATCACATTTGTCTGAAAAGCACAATTTCCAGATAGGGAATATTTCTACTTACTATTTGTGTTGTACAGATTTTGAAACTACAGAACTGAAGAACATGTGCTTTCTTCCACACCCTCTCACTCCCTGCAAAATTCACATTCAATGATTTCAGTTTTGAAATTGCAAGCATTAAGGCACTGCTTAGTGGAGTCGCCAGAGTAGAAGGCACAGAAATTTGAACACAGACTAAACACATTTAAAACCCAAACAAAAAGTGTTTCACGTTTGTATCCCAATTTAAAAAAGGAATGAATCTTGTAGTAGAATTCTAGCTTGCTTATTAGCTGTCAAATACAGGATTTAAAAAAAAAAGATCCAAAAGAAGGAGAAAAAAATAGACTAATAGGACAAACCATCATTATTGTATTGAGGTTGTCAGGGTTTGGGCCGGATTAGCCAATGACAAAATGTTCTTTCCCACCTCTCGCTCCAAGGAGAGGACATTTATTTATCCCTCATAAATAGATTTCACAGAATCTTCATGGTTAGAAGGGGCCTCTGAAATCATCAAATCCAACCATATTAAAAAAAAAAACAAACCACAAAACAAACAAACAAAAACCAAACAAGAAACCACATAACACCAAAACAAACAAAAAAATCAACAGCCCATCACCACAACAATCACCACACCCAACAATCTCCAGCACTAGAACATGCCCTGAAGTGCTACATCTACACGTTTCTTAAACACATCCAGGGACGGTGACTCCACCACCTCCCTGGGCAGGCTGTTCTCAGTAAAGTAAATTCTTAATATCTAATCTAAACCTCCCCTGCTGCAACTTCATACTGTTTCCTCTAGTCCTGTTATTCACTTGGGAGAAGAGGTCAACACCCACCTCTCCACAACCTCCCTTCAGGTATTATTTATGAGTTCAGAAAAAACTGAACTAGTTCAATGAAATAGTAGTAACAAAAAGGAAACAACAAAATAGATGCAACATACAAAACTGTACCAGGCTCCCAGGATGATGTCACTGGCAGGCATTACGGAAGGAGGAGATGAAAACTGGATTCCACATCTTGATTCAGGAACAGGACTGAAGACAGACAAACAAATGGGGTTTTCCTCACACATCAGCCATTGAATAAAAAGGGCCATCAAAGAAGAGTCCAACCCTTTGCTTGGCTTTTATACTGAGCATTGTAGATGAGATGGAAAGCCCTATTGATCAGTTTGGGTCACCTGACCTGGCCACACCTCCCTACAGGTGTGACCCATCAATAGGGTAAACAACCAAGTCAAGACCCTGCTGGCCACAGCAAGGATAAGCAAGAGCCACTGAACAGAAAACTCTGCTCCACCCCAAACCAGGACAGAGCTGTAAGAGGTTACAACATTAAACGAAACAGCAAAGAGTTATTTGGTTTATTCATTTGCCTTATAACTTACAGAATTTAAAAAAGAGAAGAACAACATTTGAACATTATTTAGCAAGAATATGAAATATTAAAGAGGAGGTGATGCGTGCAGAAGAGGCTCCACCATATAAC
>BJBW01016006.1:0-31971 GCA_004320125.1 Scolopax mira
TGTATGCATTAATAAGGTCGCCCCTCAGCCTTCTCTTCTCCAGACTAAAGAGTCCCAGCTCTCGCAGCCTCTCCTCCCCTCCTCCTCCCTCAAGAGCTGTTCTTGAATAATGTCATGTACAAGACAAGATTAGAATAATACATGTAGGCCACTATTGGCCTTGTTTTGCAACTGTTTGAAGCTGAATTGTGTATTTCACAATGCACCTTTACCTCACACAGCTACTGCTGAGGATGTAGAGAGCTCAATCTAGACTGGATAAATCCTCCAGTCAAGTGCTTGAAATTTTAGAAAAGGGGCATGGATGTCAGGTCTCCTAGGAATTTTAAACAAGTGCTTTCTGAATCTCTTGGCCTCAGTTCTTAAGAGATCCTTGTTACGATGACTTATCTTTTTTTAGTATTTCAATTATCCATCTGCAAAATAAGAGTGGTAATACCTTAAGACCTCTGTGGGTAGTAAAAACTTTTAAAAGCATATTGATATCTTCTGATGAAAGATACAAATATGTGATAAGGATAGTATATTATGGGATGGACTGTTATCTGTTCTGTTTCATAGTTATGATTTATGTGCCCTACTAATGAGGAGAGATAACATTCACTTTGATTTACAAAAGAGAAATTGGATATTTTCTTATCTCTGAATATAACTTTTATGCAACTATTATTATGACAGTTCTTGCAACTTCTATGGAAAATGAAAACTGCCTTTTGAAAAAAGCGTTACCTAAAAATGACATACTAGGAGATAGACTTCTTATAACTGTCCCCTAGAAGATGGTTATCATGGAGCAATTACATATTAACTGGCTGCAATCATACTGATTCTTCTGTGATTTATCAATTTGGTCATCACTCATTAATTTTCAAGGTGAAATTTCTACCATTCCATTGAAATGGTTGTAGAGATATTTCTGTGAGTGCTTTGTGGCGCATGATATGTATTTAGATGTCTGATAAAAATATGTCCGATTTAACAGGACTCTTGCCAATTATCTGGTGTGGAGGATGGTTTATTCAAGGTTATTTAACCTCAGTAGACGTTTTCAGTATCGGTGGCTGGAATTTTCTCGGGTAAGTTAGAGTTTTTACAGCATTTTATATCATTTACAATGGTACTAGTGTTGACACTATTGATTTCCCTTATAGTTGCTTGTACCTTTGCAAAACATGAAATGTTTTCCATGCTGGATAAATTTATTGAATAAACTTTTTTCATTAGACATCCATATTGTTGTAGATGACACTAAGGAAAAATGTCTTTTAGATTATGTTAATGAATTTTTGAGACCTTGCTTTAAAAACCTTAGTCTTCTCATGCAGAAAATTGAAAGCTGGAAAGTTTTTGAGTTATGTGCCAGGGCTGTGACCTGTGCTATTCCTGCAGACCAAACCTGTTTGGACAAAATCTAAGTTTTTGAAAAAAAAATACTGTCTACTCATGCATGAATATAGCTCTGGTAAAACAGAAGTCTAAGATTTAAGCTTTTTTAATCTTTCTGAAGTCCCTTTCATGCTCTAGTGTCAGTTTTATATAAACACATACACCCACTTTTTCCACAGAGAAGCAGATCAGGTGCCTTCCAGCTTGGGTTTGCAGTAGCCCCAGAAGACATTAGTTACTGTCCCAAGCTATGAGAGCTCAGCTAATCATCTATTAATATGAACATATATGTAAAAGGTATATATTTGATTAAATGAACCCTGTATAGAAAGCTATCCTGATAATTGTGGGCAGCGTGAGAGCTCTTTTAGTAAACCAAGGATGAAACTGAAGCTGAAAGGTGCTTTGTCTTGTTTCAAAGCCACTTCAGTTTAGATGGTGAACTTTTTGTTTGTCATTATGAAAATTAGCTGCTTGGTGACATCATGACAACAGGAGGCTGCCATGATGCTGCCAGTGGTGTGGTACAGGGTGCTTTGTCCTTCCTGATGAGGCATGCAGATTGCTAATTGAAGCACCCATAATGTCTTTCCTTGAGTAGTACTGGAATAGTTCCAAGCTGATCACATACCTAAAAATAAACCCTAATAGCTTGATGGAAACTACACAGGAAAGGCAGTCTCTCGTAATTATGAAGTTATATTCAAATTAGGCTTGTTAAAGATGCCATTTTCTTCATGCAAAACTGTGAGAAAATGGCTATCAGAATCACAGTGACAAGTTTGTAATGTGTCCCCTCCTGGGACATTCCTTGCTAGCCAGGTAAGGCCCATCAGCCAGTCTGAAGCATAATGCTAAGTTATATTGAGTTATATTATGGCTAGAAAAAATTCTGGAAAAAATCTTTAAGCTTTGGGTACTGTGTATTTGATATGGTAACTAGCTACTGTCACTTCTATGGTCACTTTCTCCACAAGCTTAAGGAGAAATCTAATTCAAGTTTATTCAGTGATTATTAACAACGTTGTCAAGGGGTTCATGTAAGTGGTTGTGGAAATTTAAGAACAGCTCAGTAAGGGTAGTGAGTCAGCAGCTCATTCTCATTGTCTGCCCCTGGGACCTGGAGCTGGAGAGTTAGTCAAGTGCAGTAAACGGCAACAGCTAATAGTTAAGAGCTAAAGCCAAGCACAGGAAACAGCTCAGGGGAACAGACTTCATGAGTCAGCAGAAAGGACATGAGAAATGGAGTACAGGGCAAAGGCTTTGTTGAACAGATTTGTCCAGTCAGAGGCTGGAGGACTACAGACACACAGGTCCTCTGGGATCATAAAAAGGACCCACCAACCTCTTGCCAGGTAAGTGAAGAAAACATTCAATGACTCACAAAAAGACATGACCATGAGAGGAATCAGGTTCTCAATTTCTATTGGTGACTTCTAACATAGAAATCTTGGCATCAAGACACTTAAACTCTTTGCAAAGAGAGGTAAAAATACACGATGAAACTTAAAAAAACTTCAGGTTGGGAAATAGGAGAATCCTGCTGACTCTAGAGAAAGTGCTTTGATCACCACATCAGCAATTATCAGCAGCTCCTCTGCAGTGGAGCTTTAAGTCCTTGCAAATATGCAATGACACCTGGTTAATTGTGTTGTGGAGCTCTGAATTGACTGGGAGGGCTTGAAATGTGCTATTTATAGTCATTGTTACTACCTAGACTATTGTGTTTTAGAATGGTACATTAATATTAGGAGGACCATTTTGAGGGAGTTCTAGTTGGCTGTTGTAACATAAATATCAATAAACCAGCTGTGAGATATAATCTATTCCTCTCAGCTCTATTTTTATTGGTCTTACAGCCTGTGCTGCCTTTCTGTCCTCCTTACAGTCAAGCCTCCCTCAAAATAATGGTAATTATTATGTTGTAATAATAATATGTCACAGTCTAAAAGCCAGCTCTGTCTCCTGAATCTTTTTGTGGCTGATGTGTAGTCAGAGTTTTCAGAAGGAATTTCAAGCTCTGATGACTAATGTCATGACTCTCCTCCTTCTTCTGCATCAGAAAAAAGCTCCATTGGGGTTTGCTTAGGTGTCCTGGAGAGAAATTTTCTTCTCTTTTTCTTCCTTTTTTTTTTAATGCTGTTGGAAGTTTTGAAGAATTTGGGAAAAAAAAGCATATTTTCAAATTTGGCTCTATTTAGAAAACTATTACTTTATTATGTATTGGTTTGCCTAATGTGGTTTTCTTATAGAAGCAATGTCCTCTTTGTCATTGAAAATCTATTAGTGCACATACAGTATTAATAAAAAGTGTTTGAAAATGCAATTCACTGGTGTATTTAAGTATGAGTCATTGATTAAGCTTAATTACAGACAATATGATGGAGAAAATCAATCTTTGAACTACCAAAATATCTGACCTTCAGTACCTGAGGGTTAAGCTACTTTGGAACTTTCTAATGAAATCTTTTGCTATTGGAAAACAACAAATCCAAACCCTTCAGTTTTGCTAGAGTTTTAATCTTAGACTTAAAGGAGGAAAAGACTGTGAAAAAGAAGCTCAGAAACTGCTAGATCGGTGCTTCAGAGACGTGTGTAATCTGTAAGAGGCCAAAATCCTATC
Source organism: Scolopax mira (assembly GCA_004320125.1). NCBI lineage: Eukaryota > Metazoa > Chordata > Aves > Charadriiformes > Scolopacidae > Scolopax > Scolopax mira. The sequence goes on from BJBW01016006.1 coordinate 4,010, forward strand.
CCACTTGACCTGGTTCGGTGTTGACTGTACTCTGCTTTTACACAGTTGACAGATGTTAACTGCATTGTTACTGTTACTGCACTGGGATTTTGCTTGTTCTCTGTGGAAAAGATTAAGAAGTTCCTTAAGTGGAAAGGGAACTCATTGGACCTTGGAAACAACAAAAGTTTCTTAAATCAATACTGTTATTGCTTATATGGACCCATCTTTTATTCTGTTGTGTGAGCTTTTTTAAGAAATGAACTTCCACCTTGACAAGAACATGTAATGTTAGCCGAGTAAGTGTCCATGGTAGCAACATTCATCCTGTGAGAAGCAATGCAGCAATGAGCTTGAGCTCTGTTTGACTTGTTCATCGGTACGTTGAACGTTCTTGGCTATTACTTAGCACTTGATGATAACAGAAATAACTGTAAAGTATCATTACTGTTTCCTTTTGTAGCTATGTGACAAATATGCTTTAGACTATGCTGTATTTGGATGCAGACTTGTTCTTCTTAAACAGTATGGTGTTGTGACCTACTACATGTGCCTGCTGACAGGTGATCCATGGAACCACATCATTGCTGCCTCAGTGGGATAAATGTGTGGACCTTGTTGAAAGCGCGCTCCCTTATGTTGTGGGTAAGATGTTTGTGAAGGCCCATTTTCAAGAAGATAAAAAAGAGATGGTGAGTCTTCTGAGATCTCTGTCTAGAAACTAAAGGACTGGCTTCGTCCAGAAATTGCCTCTGATGTTAGACCAAAGTTTAAAAAGAGACAAGATTCTTAAAAATGCTTTAATTGAATTTAAAAAAAAAAAAAAAAAAGAAAGAAAAGAAGAAAATAGAACATATTTGAAGAAATGTCACCTTTCTGTCCATCTGGGCACTGTCTATTCCTTCCATATGCAGCCCTTCAGACAAATATATAACTAGATCAAAACCTGGCTAATTTGTGTAAATAATGACAACCAGGCTGTGCAGGAACAGAGTGAAGGGTATTGACAAGAAATGGTTTAGTCTGGCTAGTAAAGTTTTTACTGACCAGTTAAAAAGCTGCTCAAGATCTCTTTGCTTCAGGGCTAACCTTTTAAAGCTGACTGTGTCATCTCTGTAGTCTAAGCAAGAAAAAGTAACTGGTGTCTGGCCCAAATTAAGGGACGCTTAGAGCCACATTGTGAGAGTTTATATTTGTGATGAATATTTTTTGCTCAACAGTGAAGAAAGTTCTGGACACTGCTGAGTCCAGAGAATAGCTTTTCGTTGGATGTTCGTCCTCATTCTAAAACTTCAAACATGGCTACATTATCACTTCCCTTAATAACATAATCAAATGATTAATTAGCCTTCACAATAATTTATGACTTATTTTCAGTTCACTTTTTATAGAATTTTCCAATATCTGCTTTTCCAGTCACTGATTTTCCAACAGTGATCAGTTTGAAATTAACTAATTTAGTCATGGAACTTAGCGCTCAGTGCAGGAGAGGCGCAGCCGTTTAGGAAATCTGTGAAATAGCATCCTGTGCTGGGAGCGACACCTCTGTGATAGCCCTGCACAGCCCTGGCTCAGCAGCCTGAGTTTGTCTGTTTGACTTTATCTAGTTCGACTTTTTTCTCAGGGAAGGATGCCATTTTAGACAGGTCAACACTCTGATTTGGCTTGTCCAAACCTTTATGACGTATGTTTCCCTCTCATGTTCTGCATTTTTTTTGCTACTTGGCTTCAGCTGGAGTTTCATTTCTGAGATCCATCTCTTCCTGGAATTCCTGATTCTTGATCAAGTTGTAATATGCAGTTTGGCAGTGCAGTGGCAAAATTATTTCTAGGATATTAAACAGTATGGCCTCTGCACAGGATAAGAAGGAAGAGAAGGAATATAAGAAATGTACACGTTATGGAGGGGATGAACATTTTTTCATGCTTGTATATGTGAGAGAAATTTATGAGAAGCTGGCAGAGTAAAGAATGGTTTTCTGTTGAAATGTGAGCTAATTAAAATATTTCTTAGCATGCAAATTCCCTTCAGACCAAATCTTTGAAAAAAGTATCTGAATTCATAGTAGCAGCCATAGTAAGAAAATACATATAAAATATATAGCGTAGATGATAAGATTCAGACTTATAGTGGATTACCAGGGGAGATTAAAATTAGATGCAGGTGAAATTTGTTGTAATCCATTGAAAAGTGTACTTTTCAAGTTAGTAATTTGTAGTGTTATCATTTTCATTTCACTATTTTCTGTTCTATTTCTCTTTCTTAAGCAGTAAGAAAGCACTTGAGAAAAGCACTCTTATTTGTACAGATTCCTTTCTTTTCCTGGCTTACAGCATATACCTGTCTATGATAAGCAAATCCTCAGTTATGGATAATATGGATTCTTTTTCGCCCATGTTCTGTCACTGATGTTTCATACCTTCGATATTTCTCTCCTTTTATCAAGAAAGACATTACTTGTGTCTAAATATAGCACTGTTTCTAACCCAGAGTGCCTGCAGTGTTTCTTAGAGCTATGCCTGAGCAGTTTCAGTAATAACTTTGATAGCAGGAATAGATTTCTCCCCCTGCCCCCTGCAGCTACAGCTGGTGCATAAAGCCTAAGTATACACCAGGGTCCAGCTGCAGAGCTCGAGTTTGAACTTGTAACCTCCAAATACAGGGAGCTCACCTCATTAGTACACTAAGTTAATTGAGTCAGTGCTCTGTCATCAATATCTTTAAGTTACCCTATTCCCTGGGATGCAGTTTACTGAGAACGTTGACTGTGTAGTCATATTTAATGCTAGACCTGTTCCAGTTGTTCCATATTATCTCTAAAAATAAGAAAATGTTTTTTGAAAAGGGTAGAAAAAAATGAATAATCGAAGAAGCTTTGCCATGTTTTGTCTGGCTCTTACACAAAAAAAGAACAATTACAGGTTAAAATATACATCTGATCCATAAATGGCAATTTAGCTAAAGGTAATCTTACTTTCCAGGGTTTAATCCCCACTTTTAATGACATTCCAGAGCTACCAGATCTAAAACTAAAGAACAAAATTACATAAATCTCCACTACTTGACATTTTCAGTATTTTTAAATGTAATATAACTGATAACACAAGGATCCAATAAGTCTTCATGTAATGATTATCTGTCATGTCTTGGTGCTGCCTCAACTCTGGTTTGGTCTGTGCTAAAGAACTCTAGCAGTGGCTAGATCCCCCAAATCACCTCACCCTCGCAGTATGCCCAGTGGCTATCTGTCATGAGGCTCATCTGTTGATAGAAGCAGCTGATTGCATATGCCTTTCTGGTCTGTGCTGCCATGCATCAGCATGAGGGCATTTCTGCTCTTCAGACTGATATAATGTGTTTCTTACCCCTTAGATTTCTTCTTTTCTGTTGTTTCAGGGTTTTCTCCTATTATTATACACTCCTATTATTTTTTTTTTACTAGCTTGGGATATGCTCGTGGCTTTGTATAGGGGCCTGAAGAAGCAGCCAAGCTAAAACGATCGTGGTTTTCCCTGGCTTTGCACAGATGCAAGCTGTCACTGGTGGTTAAAGACCAGTTAAGGCTGCTCAGTGTTGTGAGCCATGGCCCCTATCCCTGCAGTAAGTAAAGGTTAGGAGTACTTCACAAATACAGCTAAACACAGGCTAAATATTTGGATACTGCTTTGTATTTGGATCATGATACTGTCAGACCAAATTCAGTCCTTTGGCAGTATTAAAAAGGCATGTCTCAGTCTGACACAAACCAAACAAGGCTACAGATGCTCTGTCTGCAGAAAAGGCTTTATTTTTGCAAATGCCTTCCTTGCATCCGGCTCCTTCTTCTGCGTGGGCTACTGATTTAGAACCAAAGCACCAGAAATCTCCCCAAATCACTGCAAATGTCCCAGTATTTTTTTATCATCTCAAGACAGACATTCTCACAGCTGTGACATGAAAGAATCAGCAATGAACAGGTTGTGTGGTACACCTGAAGAAAAAGAAAATGGAAAGAAATTTATTTTCAGAAGAAATGTCTGAGGACTGCAGAAAGAAGAAATCAGCCTTGAAAAAAGAACAGCAGATACTGTCTGTTTTGGAATCATTCACAGTCTAACCAAATCTATTGCTCTTGCATGCACCAAACCTTTTCTTATAATGATTCTGTCATGACATATTTTACTGGAGAGATGTTTGCTAACTGTTTTGCAGATGGAGGAGGTGACTGAAGGAATTCGCTGGGCTTTTATTGACATGTTGGAAAAGGAAAACGACTGGATGGACTCTGAAACAAAAAGAAAAGCTTATGAGAAGGTAACAAATATAAATGTTGAATAGGTAAAATCCTGTTGCAGTGAAGATTTGACTTGAGGGAGAACAGAATGGCATGGACTGTATTTGCAGTTCCAGTTAATTACCCATCATTTCGTTTGTGAAGGGACATGTGCCACAATTGTGTTGCCACAAGCTCAGGCATCTGAGCTTCTGCTTCTCTGCTGAAGTTATTTTTGTTTCCTTGTTCTTCCTCCCTTGCCTTCATCTTTCCCCATCTGGCTCTGACTCATGTAGACTATGAGCTTATTTCAAATTTACCCGTACAGTGGCTTCTCTTCAAAAGGTCTTCATCTTGATTGGGATGTCAGGGAGACACCAACCTATGAACCATGTGTAAAACATCTGGGACAGCTGAGGGTGTTTGGTGAGAAGATGGAGGATGCAGCCTAGAAGGGTATATGAGAATAGTACAGGTGTTGTACCTTCTCGAGTGTCACGATGGGAGGCCTACCTTGAAAGCCATTTTCCAGGAGTGCAATGACCAGCCCAACTGAATACCCATGTACCGACAGAATAATGCTGAGTATGAAATGTTATGATCAAGGATGGCATTACTGGTCCTGATTACTTTCATATGGAGTGACAATAAAATGCAGGAGGTAAAGATGAAAGCAGGAGGTGGTACTCAAAGCTCCCTTTTCATTCTATTCCCATGTTTATAGCACATGGTATGTGGAAAGGGAGCTTGTCCAAATGCAGAGCAGCAGTTGGAAGAGTCGTAAACAAAGAAGAGTGAAGGGCAATGTGCAATGTGTCGGACTATGTCCTTATTTGTTGAGGCAATGGGATATCAGTAAATTGGTAAATACCCCCTTTGAATAAACTGACAGGCAAGTGTAGCTAAACTGTTCATATTCTCTGTGCTTGAATAAAAATAGAGGTGTTTTGATTTAAAAACAAACACGGACTTCAAAGTTTTTTTGTAGTTCTGATGAAAAGGCTGTTGAGACCTTTTATCATTAGGAAGTTTTAAATTTCATATACAGTCCATTTAAATTTTATACAGCAGTGCTCTTCACAGATGTGCAAATGAAAAAGAGATGCAAAAATGCACCAATAAACTCTGTAGCAAGAGAACAATAGTAAGATGTCATTTATTTCCAGCTAACCTGATGGAAAAGGGATTATAGTTATTACTTCTTACTGGCTGTTATGCTTGGTTTTTTATTAGAAATACCCTTAGAAATATTATGATCTGTAATTTAGATACTTGACAAATTTGGTGCAAAATAAGAGCAAGATTTTCTAATTATTTCCTTAGTAGATATGTTTCTATATACCTTTACAGCCATACGCAGGTCTGATGTTGATTTTTCTAGCAAACAATCTGCTTAACCATTTTGTTCAAAATTTGCTACCTGCCTTTCAGCAGAAAAACAGTACAAACATTGCTGCAAACTAATAAACTTCCTAAAAATCTCTCCCTTTCCCAATTTAGGAAGAGTTTTGTTCAGAAGGTAGGTAGAGATCCCTGTGTCCCTCTCTTGAAACATTTAGGAAACTTATGACACTTTGCTCACAATTTAGGCATCACCTAAATTTTCTGAAGTTAGTGGGGCGAGTCTGGGCCAAACAATGCATGACAAACTAAATTCAAGCAGTACAATAAAAATAAGACCACAAGGCATAGTACCATGAGTAGCAAATAGTTTAAATCCATTCTCACTGATTTGAACAACAATTTTATAGTTTACTGACATAGGAACAAAGACAAGCTTGTAAAACAGAAGAATTATATAATGACTTAGAAATTGCAACAACAATTATGCAGTAGGACTTAGGACTGTATGTTTAAGTTCAGACTCACAGAAAAGTCTGCTTGGCTAGAAGTTGGGGTCTAGAGAGATATTTTGGTAGGTTTCCAGACATGGAACTTATGTGTGTTTATTGCTAATAATAGATGTTGGATTTACCCTGAGGCATTTGAGTGGGCATGTTTTTAATTCAAGAAATAGATTCATAAAATGTATGGTCAGATAATTCTCTGGGGAAATCTAAGATTTGTAATACAACAGAACCTTCAAAATATGTTACTCTGTTCCAGTTAAATCTCATGAGCCCAGCACATTATGCTGTCACTTTTTTAATAATTACACTTTAATAAAGTAGCACAGACAACAGGAAATTTGAAGTGGGGATTGTTTGGTTGTTTAAAGAAAATCCAACCCAGTATTACTTTATTACTTTATTATATAGATCTGTAAAAGTGACATTTCTTCATCAATAAGTGTCACCCACATGTGTGAAGACAGTGCAAGTGCCATGGATTTCACAATTTAGGAACGAGCTTAGTTTATTTTTGAACTATATCATCCTGGAGGTCTTCTCAGGTTCACTCTTCATTTTTGACCACTATCAAAATAGAAACTAGTGTTATGACAGGGCACAGTGGGATGCTGAAAGTATCTTCTTTCAGATGAAGGCCAGAAAGGAGTCTGCTTTCATCTTCTGTATAGGCAAACTGTAGTATTTTAGCCAATTATTGCTGGGCTGAGCCCAATAACACATAAACCAAATGTTCTAGTTCTCTGTAGTTACTAACACCTCTGTGATATTTTTCTATTAGAGTAGGATGTCCTGCTTGGAAATAAATTTCAGTCCTGTGTGAGCATTTTCTGCTTCTTCCCTTTTCCAGAACAAAAGATGGCAACTACTGCATTATTATCTGATATCCTTCTATGATAAGGTCACCTGCCTAGTGGACAAAGGGAAAACGGTGGATGTAGTTCTTCTGAAATTTAGTAAGGCTTTGGATACTGTGATTCTATTCTATGAGTCTATGTTGCCCCTCACGGCATCTTTCTGGACAAACTGTCCAACTGTCCGCGTGTGAGATGAGCAGGTACATGGGGCACTGGATGAAGAACTGGCCAAATGTCAGGGCTCAAGGTGTTGTAGTGAATGGGACTACATCTGGCTGACGACTGGTCACCAGCAGTCTTCCCCAGGGCTCAATCCTAAGGCCAGTTCTGTTCAATATTTCTGTCAATGATCTGGATGCAGGAGTTGAATGCACCATTAGCAAGTTTTCTGACAACACTAAACTGGGAGGTGCTGTTGACTTTCTGAAGGGAGAAGAAGACTTGCAGAAGGGTCTAGGTAGATTGGGCCACTGGGAAATGATTAATGGGATGAAATTTAACAAGTCCAAATGTTGAATTCTGCACCTACAGTGGAGTAATGCTGGACAGAAGTATAAGTTGGAAGTGGGATGGCTGGAGGCCAGCCCTGTAGAAAGGGATCTGGAGGTGTTGATTGACAGCAGGATCAATAGGAGTCAGCAGTGTGCTCTGGCAACTCAGAGGGCAAACCACATCCTTGGGTGCATCAAACACAGCATAACCAGCTGGTCAAAGAGGGGATTATCCCGCTGTGCTTAGCTTTGGTGCGGCCTCATCTGTAGTACTGTCTGCAGTTCAGGACCCCACCATTTAAGAATGACGTGAAGGTCCTTGAATATATCCAAGGTGAAAAGCTGGTGAAAGGGATGGAAGGCATGTCCTTTAAGGAGAGGCTAAGGATTTGGGTTTGTCTAGTTTGGAGAAAAGGAGGCTGAGGGGTGACCTCGTTGCTCTCTTCCTGAGGAGGAAGTGGAGAGGCAAGTGCTGATCTCTTCTCCTCAATATCCAGTGATGGGATGCATGGGAATGGTCAAAGCTAGGCCAGGGGAGGTTCAGACTTGACATTAGGAAACATTTATTTACCGAGAGCATGGTCAAACACTGCAACAGGCTTCCTAGAGAGGTGATCAAGGCCCCAAGCCTGTCAGTGACTAAGAGGCAGTTGAACAATGCCCTTGATAACATGCTATAAATTTTGGTCAGCCCTGAAGTGGTCAGGCAGTTGGACTAGATGATCATTACAGTTTCCTTCCAAATGCTCTGCTCTATCCTATCCTATCCTATCCTATCCTATCCTATCTTATTCTTTATTGTCAATTGAGTAAAGAAAGGAAGTTATTAATTAGATGAAGAATGTCTTGGTGTTTTATATCTTCATCAGTAGCTGTCACATTGTCCCTTACAGCAATGCAGAGTAGAGCTCCTACCTGAAGTTCTATGGCAGAACCATATGAACCATATGCTGCTTGGAAAAGACTGTGATTAACATATTTTGCTTTTCCTCCATATTATTAATCTCATTGTATTGTTGAATTCTTCAAATGCTCTAGAAAGAAAGGAACTTGGGTTTTGCCTATGGGGCCTACTCCATGCAATCTGTTTAATTTGTCACTGACCTTTTCATTAACTTCAGACATATTTGGGTCACTAATAAAATTTTTACTCATTTCCTGAAAGAAGAATAAGGTCCATGCAGGATCTGGATGTCTGTAGTGTGAGCATGGAGAGCTTTCCTCTCATATGTATGGAAAAACATATCATCTTAGACTAGTCTTCTGTTCCTTATGTGATTATATCTTTAGATGACAACACTGTAATGCAAATGACTTGGCAGGCTTTAAAGAATGTTAACTCAAATCCTCTCCCTGATTTGGATGCTCACTGTTTTGTGTGTTTCCTGTTGCCTGATTTCTGACTGAAGCCCACCTGTCCTGTGCACTCAGCTCAGGTCAAACTTGTATACCTTGCTGTCAGCCTGATGCTTTGCAACCAAAGGGCCATTGACCTCTGAAGGACTTACAAAAGGCCCTCTGGTAGAATCAATGCTTGAATTTTGCTTTAGGCAGCTCTCAGCTCTATATAATCACTGAAACATTTCTCTGCAGGCGACTCTGCGTCTCTTCTGTTGTTTTAAGTTACTCAGAGGGAATACTACTAATATGATGAGCCCAAACCATATTAAAAGGATCAAATCAACTAGTCCATGGGACATAAGGAAAGATTGTCTTGCAGCCTTGATTTCTGAGGATCACCCTTTTAGCCCATGTGTACTTTGGAGTTAAGGTTTGACTTTTCCCCCATAACAAAACAATATAATGAGATAGATAGCATCAAATAATTTCATTCTCTCCTCCTTCCATTGCTGTCTTTCTGTGATTGAAACACGGATTTAAACCAGGCCAACTGAAAGCCAATCTTGCAAACAAAAATTTCAACAGGGTTAGGTGACTTGGTCTGTCTTCACGTGCAGTTCTCACCTAGCTCTCTGGATGGAGCTCATGCTGCTTCTAAAGGAGCTCCAAGTCCGAGCAGAGCATTCAGCTCTGTGCCGTGATGCTCTGTGTTCTACACTGTCCTTCCTCCTCTGCTCTATGCAAGCTTTGCTTTATTGCTCTGTATTTGACTGTCATCTGAAATTTGCTTAAACTATGCTTATTAACCTCCCGAATTTTCAATTGAGATCTCTGATTTAAAAAAAAAAGAAAAAGCAAAAGCAAAAGGTTCCTCTTCTTGCCCTTTTAGCCTCTCTCTTTTATAAAGGTTATTAAATTTTGCCCTTATTTGAAGAACAGAGAAATTATTCACATGAGTGTGGCTCCAAGGGTGTGTCTGGCAACAGACTTCAAGTATGTGGCCTGTGAGTTGCAGAAACCATGCAGAAAGATCCCTCATCAGCTGCCCAGGCACTTGCTGAGCTCTGGGCCACCTTGCAGTCTCTGAGAAGGATGGCAGATGAGAAGGGGGGGTCCAAAAGAGGAGAGCCTTTTGTTTCCCTCACAATGAAGGTGCAGGTTGCAGCCAAATGGTATTGACAGCTGTACTTTGTAACAGTGGGCCACCAGGAAAAGCGAGAACCCGCAACTGACACTCCGTTGACATGACTTGTGTGATCGGGGCCCTCATCTTTAAAATGGTAATTTATTGCTCCTGCTCTTCAAAGCATAATTCAGTGGAAGATCATCACTGAGATGTAAAATTATTCTCTTTCCTGGGCAGGAGCCATTATTTTATTTATTTTTTTTTTTTTTTTGAGGCTAGAAAAAGAAACTTTTACACAAATGTGTGCTTTCTGAAAGTTTGCATATCTTCTGTATAATAGCCTGTATTGTAGGAAGTATTTTTTTTTTTTGCTTTGCAATACTATTTTTAAATCATGGATGATAAGCCAAAAAAAAGCTTATTTTCTCTAATAAGATTTTTTTTTTCTCTAACATTATTGAACTCTTTAGGTCATGGAGCACAAATCCCAAAGTCACTGTGCAATCATGATTTGCCTACTGAACTTGCCTGCTGCTTGGCTTTATTCCTCTCATGCGCAACGCTTGTCTTCTTCGCATCTCTCTGAGTCTGGAGACCAAGGCAAGAGAACCACAGGAAAATATAAGGACAGTGGCTGGCTATAGCCACTAGCTATAGACAGTGGCTAGTGTCTCTCTTGGGCAGTGATAGGTAACTTTGTTTACCCTACGGGGCTTGTTCTGCTGCTTCAGAGAGCTACAGCAAACCTCCCTAGATAATGCAGTGCAATTTAGTCCAATAGCCCTTAGAGAAATCAAGAGCCATCTGTACAAGCCCCGATTTAACAAAGTACAGGTATTTTAAATGAGGTAGGTGTCCATGGGTTATCACACTGAAGCCATTCGCCTCTCAGCTGGAACTTACTGGCTGTATCCAGCCCTTTTGATTAGTTACCTGAGTCCCTGACATCTTTCCCATTTCTCCATGCTTTCTCTCTCTTCACATTTGGGTGATTTCACTATGAACATGACAGCCATACTGCTCAGACCAGGGGCCCAATGTCTGGCTCGGACAGTAGCCAAACAGTAACAGATGTTTAGAGATGAACATAAGGGCAGGGCAAGCATAAAGGGATAAATTCCTGCTATCCTCTCCTGGACTCTGACAATCTGCAAGTCAGTTGCTTCCTGAGCCAGAAGTGGTGTCTTTGTATTTCTTCTTATTTTTCTGCTGTGAGTTTGTTTAATGGCTTTTTGAACCCATGGCAATTTTTATCATCCACATCTTCCCATGGCAATGAGTTCTACTGCCTCACTATACTCTGTGTGAGAAAACATGTCCTTTTGCTTGTCTGGAAAATGTCACCTTCTCCCCCTATGTTCTTGTAGTGGAGAAACCAGAGAATCATCATTGTCTGTTCTTTTCTGGTGCCCACTCTTACTTACATATAACCCTGGCACAGCAATACATCCAGAGAGTATGGAGCCTCCTGCGTTTGCTCAAATAGGCTGTCCAGGGTGTGCACGAGATACAGTTCTGAAAAATAACTTTTCATTAATATCCGAGGCATACCCAGACAACAAGGCCAGACACCACAGCTCCAGCAGCTGAGATTAATCTTGCTTAATGACATGCTAATTTTGCACAAAGATGACAAAGCATCCAATCTTGAGAGTGAGCACCCAGTGCTCTGCAAAAATTCCCCAAAAACCTTTTTTGCCTTATGGTAAAAAAAAACCCATCATCAGTAAAATAATGCAAAAATACAACAGAGGAACTAGCCCTCTGTCTCAACATCTCCCATATTTTAAGTGGGCTTTTTCTGGAATGAAGGCCAGCCCAAGGCTGACAGAACAACACTTCATAAAAGAGGAGGATAGAATTTCAAAACCAAAGATCCCAAGACCATTTTTACTGGTTCTTTTAAGATGACTTTATGTCTTTGTTTCAAGGATCTTGGAGAACTTCATAAAGTGTAAGACTGCTTCAGAACACTAACAGAAGCTGCCAGACTCACGTCATAACTAGGAAAAGAGGGAGAAATTTCCAAAGCCTCTAATTGCATTTAGGCACTTCATTCCTGTTCAAAAGCCAACGGGGGTAACTGCTGACTTCCAAAATTATTGGGTTCACTAGAAAGTCTTATTCATATCTTCTTGAAACAACATTGCAATTTCTAAACTGGAAAGGATACTTCTGCTTAATGCCAATTGAAACTTGGCCACACTTTTCCTTTGTGTACCTTTCTGAAATTAGGGTAATCTCTATCTGGACTAGCATTGAGATGCAAAAATGTAATGTCCTGGCTGCATTGTAGTAGTTGCAGGGAGCAATGAACAGGTCTCCTGATAAAGTTGAAGCATGAGTTGGAGTTCAGAAGAATCACAGAATCATAGAATGGTTTGGGTTGGAAGGGACCTTAAAGATCGTTGAGTTCCAACCCCCCTGCCATGGGCAGGGACACCTCCCTCTAGAGCAGGTTGCTCAAAGCCTCATCCAGCCTGGCCTTGAACACTTCCAGGGATGGGGCATCCACAGCTTCCCTGGGCAACCTGTTCCAGTGCCTCACCACCCTCACAGGAAAGAATTTTTTTTATAGTATCTAACCTAAATCTCCCCTCTTTCAGTTTAAAACCATTAACCCTTTTCCTATCACTACATTTCCTGATAAAGAGTCCCTCCGCATCTCTCCTCCTTCACGTACTGGAAGGCCATTATAAGGTCTCCCTGGAGCCTTCTCTTCTCCAGGCTGAACAACCCTAACTCTCTCAGCCCGTCTTCATTGGAGAGGTGCTCCAGCCCTCTGATCATTTTTGTGGTCCCCTGCTGGACCTGAAGCAGAGTCACATTTTAACCCTTTTCCTACATGATTTTAATTCCTTTGGACATTAAATGTATCACCAAGAGCTTATCTCCACAGTATAACTCATCTTTATCCTACTCTGTGTGTGTACATGTGAAGTGAAGGGGACAACTCGATAGGAAGAAGAAAGTGAAGTAGATGTTGCGCAGCTCAGAAATTATGTAAGGGATTTGAAAAGTTTGTTCTTCTTACCTAGTTTAGAATTGGGTCAGGACATTGAAGCTACCACTCCCATGCTATCTCTGAGATAGCTGTTTGGAAAATGCCAATGTTAAAGGTAACAATTTTCACCTGGAAGATATGGAGAAAGCAAGGTACTTTTAGTGTACATGCTTTTTTCTGAATAAAAATAGCTCTTCACTTTCCATCAAACCAAAACCACTTTTTTTAAGTCAAATGTTTACTTCTCATCACAAACTTTAATTTTTGAACTCAAATAATAATCTCTCTCACATTCTGAATTTAATTTAACCTTCTCATGAAGACTGGGCTTTCCTGTTCTGTAACCACAGGAGATGTTCTTCTCCATTGGCCAGAATTGAAGCTAATAGCCATGGCGTGTTTGCTTATCTCTTATCTCTGGGGTTAAATCTCTGCTGTCATCTTCTCCCTTGTTATCTGGCTGCTGCTACTGCTCACTCAGTTGTGCAGGGATGTCAGTTCCATTAATAACCTGAGCACCGTGCAAACAGATAGTGGAAAACAGGTGAAGGGAGAGGAAATTGTATTTAACCCTGGTCTCACAGCTGTCATTTTTCAGACTCCACCATGACACCATAAGGCTGAAATGGTTGTGTGACATCAAAAAACTTATGACAAATCTCATGCTTGAAATAGAAGGAGGGAGACAGATGGATGGACACACCTGCATGTGCTCAGGGACTCAGGCGTGAATCTGACTTTTTGAAGCAGAAATGCAATGAAAGCATTGGTATGTTAAAAGACAGATTAATTCTTCCAAAGGGCTGGAAGTCCTCCACTTCCAAGCTGGAAATCTCAGTTTCAGCTTCAACTTTCATAGTTGTTTTATAAAGTAAAACTATCTTCTGTAGAGGAACAAAGACATTATAGTCTCACAGCTCAAAAGCAACAAATTCTGAGGTATGGGAGACCCATTCTCTGTATGCAGGAGGAATGTTTAAATGGCTTCAGATACTGGTGTTGCTGGAGTTTGCTTTTAGAGTAAAAACTTTACCATGAGGAGGTCACCAGACCTTAGTCACCTTTGCTCCCTTAGTCACCTTTCAAAATCCAGGACACTGTGTCTAAGAATAAAGGTTTCCTCAGCGACCTTTCTTCAGGATTGAGCTGTGAGTTGTCTTGTGTTCAGTTTTCTGCGTAAGTGGTGAGTTCCATCAATGTGGAAATACATACATAGATATAATTAATTTAAAAATAAAAATAAGTAAGGATTCAGAATAGAGAGGGATTTAATCTTGAGTAGAAAGTAAAGCATATCATATATATGGTTTTTCTATATTCTGCAGCCTACTTTTTTGTCTATGTATGCATCTGGTTTCTCCCATGTATTAAAAGGCATGGACAACTGGTAGTGGCATGCTTACTGGTGCACTGCTGGTCAGGCTCCCTGTTCATGCAAAAGGAATTTCTTCCCAGAGAGAATACCTGCAAGTCCCGAGCCATGTAATGCTTGTGTTTATGTCCTCAGTCCGCATTTCAGTTTTACATTTTTTCAGTGTAAGAATGAGTCTCTGCCCTGTCTGGTCTCAGCTGTAGACTGGGTCTGATGCTCACTTGTGACTATAAATGAAAAGCGTATTTTTCACATTCTATTAATTTAAAAAAAAAAAAAAAAGTTGCTCTGCAACCTTTGCTAAACAAAGATAAGCTTGAAAATGTTAAATTACTATAAGCTGATGCAAGCAGAGGCTAAGGTCAGAAGATGTCCCTCCGTGGAACAGGTTATTCAGAGTTTTGTATGAAACTGCCAAAAGTAATGCAGTGGTAACTCATATCCCATAGAGCTATGACGGGGAGAGAGCTTCCTTACCCTTTCCCAGTCCCTTCTCTCAGTGTTTGATGCCAGAGATCCCCGGGCTTTTTGGCTCCTTGGGGATTTTTGTTTTGTCAGAGCAGTGGTTTTTGTTAAACCTGCTGTTTTCTCAGAGCTAAAACAAAAACAGCAGAAAAGATTTTGCAGCAAGGTGGGTGTGCTTTTAGCAAGAGGTGGCATGACAGTGGGAGTACAGGTCAACTGATGAGAAGCTCTGGCAGTGAGCAGTGAAATGAGTCCAGGAGGGAGTTTCTACAAAAAATGCAACATCGTAATTTCTGAAGTTCACTAATGTGCCAAAGGCCCGCCAAAGGTGGATTTTTCTTTGTGTTATTGCAAATCCTTAGGATTCTGGTGCAAAATTAGTTTGATAAGGGTATCTACTGTAATTTCAACAGACAGATAAAGACAATTTTGAGTTGGGGGGTGGGTGGGTTTTTTTTGTTTTTGTTGTTTGGGTTTGGGTTTTCTGTTCTTTTGTTTTAGGAGATAATTGGATTGGAAACCGTAGAACATTGCCTGAAAAGAAAGGCATGAGGAGACACAGTCTTCTGAAGTGCTAAGGATGCGTCTGAGCTTAACTTGGGTGCATGAGCTGTTAGAGCCATGTCAAAGGTGGCTTGGTAGCATATAACATGGGGGATATATATATGTACCAACATGATACTAATGATGGTCTGTGTTTTCAGACCACAGCACTTACTTCTGTTCTTGAAGCAAGCACTTGCTTCTGCTTGAAGTGCATCTGGAGGAGCTCCTAGCTGTCCATCCCCAACTCCCACCCCCCACTGTAGTCATGCCCTAAATGATTCACACCTGCTTAGAGGGGAACCCTGTGCAGGAATCCCCACGCTGGAGTGGACCTGTCACTGCTGGTGTGGTGATGTGGTGCCATAGCTGGACCGAGGGCAGGCCAGAGTCAGTTTGCATATGGTGTACCATCCTCTCTTCTGTATACAGGGACAATCCCAGTTCCACTGAGAACCCAGAGGCCCTTAAAACTGACTGAGGATCTTTGTATAGTGATGGTTAGATGTTAAATATATCTTTTGTCAGGTACTCAGTTGTGCTGGGTAAGTGCATTTTTGTTTTGTATAATCACAGAGGAAGATATCTGCTGTGTGCCATGAAGAAATGTATTTAATTTACAGAGCTGTGGTTCTCATGAAAGACAGCATTTATGTCTGTCATGTGTAATATTCTATGTATGAAATAATGGAATTGTGATAACTGTCATACAGAGATTACTAATGGAAAACGGAATTAAAATAAAATGGACAGAGGAAATATTTTTCTTAGCAAAATTAAGGCATTGCTGGCAGCAGAATGAGTTTGGAACCAAGCTGGTAGGAGAAAATATGAGTAGGTCTATTATTTATACTGTTGTATTGAAATAAGGAGTTATGCTTGTGAAAATATCACAGTGATTTTTTATATATATATTTAAGTAAAATTGCTTCAGATTTTCTGTAATGTAGTTCAGTTCTATTGCTAAAAATTAAATTAATACAGGATTAAATTAATCTGAAAAACTAATTCCAATGAAATTACTGTCTGAACCCATGTATTTTTGTATTTGAGTCTTTGTCTTCCAGAGATCTAGAAGCAAAAAGGATTCTGGAGAGGAAAAAGTGGCACTAACATACATTGTTGCTTTTTCTGACTGTTCTGTGCATGGCAGTCTTACTAAAACTTTAGGTGCTTGCAACTTTATGGTTAGTAATGTTATTTTGTTAGCTAGTAGATATTAAGACTGAATATATAATCTCAACTAACAGTTTGCTTAGAAAAATTTTTGTCCCTGTTCCCTTCCTTCTCCTGGGAAGGTAATGTGTGGTATGGTCCCTTTTTAAGTGTATAAGGTAATATTTTCTTGTCAGGTTTTATTTGAGTGAGGCTTTGGTTTCAAAAGATGATTCTGGGTAGATGGGCAAACAAATGTAACACACAATCCCTTTGCTGTTCCTTCTCTGCTTTCCCACATTATGTGTTCCCGACACTTGTCTTGTGCTAGCTCCGCACTTGCTGGATCTCTCTGGGTAGTGATTCAGCTCACTGATCTGGCAGAAAATTAGCTGGGATAAAAATTGGATAGATCTCTGCTATGTTAGTGAGCTAAGCAATATCCCAGAAAGATGTGTCAAGGAGCTGAGGCAGCTCATGGAGGCTGTGGGTGCAGGCAGCATGGGCAGAAGTATGGATAGAGATGGGAGGAGCAAGGGAGACCAGTGAGGACTTGTTTTTTCACTTGGCAGCACAAAGCTGTTAAATGCACTTAGCTGCTTTTGTAATCACTGTGTTTATTTAACTGAAAACAGTTTTATGTGTACCCGATACCATAATATTTTAAACTTCTGTTGTGTTGCTGGGTGTGATTATTCACATAAGTCACTTGATTGTTTTCTTTTTTTCTTTTTCTTTTTTTTTTTTTTACCTCTGGGCTCAAGCTATTACAAGACTGGAGAAATAGCTTATTTTCATCTTCATCATTGATTGATGCAGAACATTCAAAAAAATTATTGAAATATTTGGGGAGGGCTATGGTGCAGTGTTGCAATTTGAATTATTATTATGTGAAACAGCACTAGTTCTGAAAATCCTGAAATCTCTACACAGGTTGTATTGTTGCAATATGCAAATATAAGAGGAAAGTTAGAGCCAAAGTTTAAAAATAAATAGTTTGATGATTAGCTATATTCTGGAGTATAGGTTATAGCCAGTTCACTGCAGATCAAGTGCTCTTAGAAATTACTGTTTCAGGTCAAGTGTTCACGTTTGAGTCGCCACTTGACATTTGATTGCAGTTGACAATGTGCAAATCCCTGACATTTCACATGGCCTCTGCATAGGAAATAAAATACATCATTAAGGTAGGCCTAGTCCACCTTCCACTCAAGTCAGTGGTCAGTTCCTATTGGTATCTGTAGGACTGGCCTTTAGCCCTGTGATGGAACTTTTCTGTGTTTTACCAAGATACCTCATTCTATTTCTTCTATATGTAAACCCTAAATTGATGCAGTGATATTTATGCAGCAATTTTACCAGATGGCTCTTGAATCATCTGTCTTCAGTGAAAAATGAAAAGACCAGACACGTACATAAAGGCTGAATTAATCTTTGTAATTAAATGGAACATTACTTTGCTGTGAATGATTTTAGCTTTCAGAATGTATTTCATGCTAATTTTTCAGTGAACTGTAATTGTATTAATTTTTTGTATTTTTAGAAGCTTGAAAATTATCTTTCCAAAGTTGTTGTGGGTCAAGTTGATATATAGAAAATCTGTGTCAGGCTCATAACATTTGTTGGGGTGTAAGATATATGCTTTGTTCTATTTTGTTTCTTTACAGTAAGTACAATATGACAGTACTTGGTGTTGCTAGCATGCCTACAAAATATTGAAATCACACTGTGAGATGGGCAAAAAAGGCTCTTAGAAGGCCCACATACCAGGTTTGGTTGTCAAGTGAGAATTTGACTAGACTGGAAACTGGGATTGCTTATTAGCATTGAAGTGCATGTATGCATTCCCACATCAGCAAACTGTTAAGTCAGGAGTTAAAGGTCTTTATTGTTTTGTCTCTCTAGTAAAGTCTCTGACTTGTGATGCTCTCATAGTGTCAGAAAGACAAACTGATGAAAAAATCCCCACTGTGCTGAAGTCAGTGGGGGAACTTCCTTGTGTAATCAGAGGTGGAGGAATGGAGGAAATAGTCCCACTCTGGATCCTCTGCCTCAGAGCCTGCTCTCTGGCTGCTGGGACAAAAAACAGTGATCATGACTCATGCTAAAGCATGCTGCTGCTCTGCGTCACCCACTGCAAGAGCCTCTCATTTCAGTGGCAGGAGAGGAAGCCTGCAGAGATGAGTTTTCTTAATTTACCCAACAGCCTAAGGTAGGCTGAGTACTTAACAATCGCTGGTGGAAATACCCCATAGTTTCTTTTCTTCCTGTACATATGGTTATTTAATATGCAAAATAGATACAGGAATTAAACGAGTCTTTAAACCATAAAAAAGTTGTGCATGCTGCATTTACGGCGGATTGATGTGCAATTACCACATGGTTGGTTCCTGCACGTTTGCCACATTTCATTTGCTTTCCCTGTATGTATGTGCATGCCGCCTGGAAGGATGGTCTCTTAAACATACTTTTAATCTTATCAAGGGGAAGATACTGACTTCATTATCAAAAAGCAAGCCAGTCATAGAAGACATAGAAGACTTTTCCACTTTCTTGTTCTGTATGAATAGGAAGTCTTTGAACTGCTGTTAAATATTACTCAAGTAATCAGAGAAGGTAGCCAAAGAAGGAAGAGACTTCCCGTATGCAAATATAGAAACCTGTTCTTGATACAATGCTTTCTAACTTATCTGTTGTGTAAATAAACTGGGCCGTGTGCTGGGATCTGATGCAAAGGCCTTGGGAGGATTCCCAGTTGGAGGGATTCCCAAGTACTTCAGAGGGCTTCCCATGTCCTCTCACAAGTTTGGATTTGGTTATAGGAAACAGTCTGCTCCACCAGGATCTACATGCCCTTTGCTGTCACCATCAGAGAACTTATTGGTGTGCCACAGCTTTCTAGTGTGCCACCCGTGCTTCCTGCCCTAAGCAGGCATGTATTGGACTTTATGGGCCTGGACCTCATCCCAGGCTCGAGTCAGGATGTTGGAGGCATCCCTTCAAAAAGAAAGATGCGCTTGGTCCTTCAGATCAAGCAAGTTTATTCCTCTGTTCCTCCCATAGCAATATGTGCTACATGGTGGAGATAAAGTGGCCCTGGGCCACTAGGTCAGTAGAATCACAGGGGAACATGACACACCTCTAAATTTTTGGCCACATCATACATACAGTTAGGACCAATTGGAGAAACATTCCTTTTCTGGAAGAAGCTATATAGAGGGATGTGGATTGGACATGAAAATCTTGTACCAGTTTGCTCTCTATTGGCTCTTGCTCTAGATGTTCTCAAAGAGGCTCCTAAAGGATGTTGTTCATTTGTGATTTCAGGTGGTCAATTTTGTAATGGTATTTAAGCATGTTTTCTAATAACAAATTAACTTGGTGGTATAGTAACAAAGAGTGTACTTTTCTGACTCTGACTTGTAGAACATTTATGAAGGTATTGGAATTATAGTGCTAATAAAGTATACCTTAGATTTCAGTTATTACAGAGTATATAGTTGTCTGTGTGTCTTACTCAAACTCCTAAAACACACACAGTGGCAAAAATGTCTAAGTAACAAATGCAGTAAAACAACATTTTTCTCTTATATATCTATATTTTATAGACTTATGAAATAGAGCTTTAGTTATTGATCAAAGTGCTAGGAGCAGCATTACCTTTTGAATTTACTTTCAAAAAAGTCTTTGAGACAGGCTCTCTTATTTACTGGGATTTTATATAGGTTTTATAACAAAATATCTCAGTGGTGCCTGAACATTTTTTCCTCATACATGGAAATTGTAAGCTCACAACATCAATTGTCAAAAACACAGAGCAAGAGTATGTGTGACCTGACAAGTGAGCTCAGCTCTAGTCTGGTCGGGAGAACTCTTCCCATCTTCCTTTTCTAATGTGGCAGGGACATGGCAAGGCTAAAGGTTTTAAGTGTCAATAAAATATAAAATTAATGTTACATATTAATTATATTATTATCTATCACATTATAAGGTTACATATGATATTTAAGTCAACTTATGTCAGACCTGCTATTAAGGAACATGGAGGAATCATCCTCACCCTTGGAGATGTTTGGTTAAGGAATGGGATCTACAAGACCCCAAACATGGCAGTTCCAAGCTCCTGCTCTCATTGGGCTGCTGTGGAAGAAGAGACCAAGGTGGATATTGCAGATATTCCACAAAGATCCCAAAATGTCCATGCAATAAAGTAAAGATAGACATATTGTGATCACAACCAGACAACTAACACAATGGGTTTGAGGGCAGGGCCCATTTCTGCTCCTTTCTGCAAAATGTGCTGCCAGATCTAGGTTGGCTTCATAGACCTCTGCATTTACAGCCAGCGAGGTATGAATTTATTTGCTTTTATTTGGAAGGCAGTCTAGAAATTGAATGTTTTCAAAGGATAGCTCAAAGCCAAAAATGTTCTTTTATGTGCCAAAATATGATCAACAATTTCTGATCCACATTGTACTGGCTAAATTATTGATGAAATGACAGTGTAGTGACACAGTTAATCCTTACTTTTTTCTTTAAAAGCCTCTGTTGATGTTTTGCAAGTTGAACTGTAAATTGGTTTTAAAGGGTTTACTCTTCATCATGTAAGTCAGATTTTAAATTAGATTTGTTTAATCAAAACACTAAGAGGCTCGATTAGTAGATTCAACACAGGGACTCTTCTAAGCGATTCAGATGGTTACTCTGAAACACATGCAGAACATTTGAGATTCACTGAACTTGTTTAAGCAGCTAACAGTAAAAAGTAAAACTGTTGAATTTTGTAGTTTGCTTTTTCAAGACTTGTATAACAACTAGGTTTGAAACATTTGAAATGGATAATGGAAATTTTCCAGTTCCTTGCAAAGTTCAGTCAGCTGGACCTGACATTCTTGATTATATAAAAACTTGTAGATTAGTTGTGCTCCCTTCCCCTGCCATTTAAAATATCTTGGGAGGCTGCTCTACCTTCTGGAAAACTGAGAAAACATTATGTTGAGAGTTAATTTGGCTCATTTTGTGTTTCCTGTTCAGCATTCCTCTTCCATTGTTGGGTTATGGGGTTTTTTTTATCACTAGGGAAATTTGCATGGCAATGGGATCTTTCTTGTTTAAGAGATCATCTGCTCTTGTTACTAATTGCCTACCTGAAGTTGTAATCTTCCATTTGTGACATCTTAATTATCTCCACCACAATTAATTGTTATGTCACAAATGGAGGATTATGACTTTGGGCTGGAAATGAGATTGAGAAATTGAAGAAGCCTGAAGAAGTAAAGAAGCCTTTCTTCTGGAAAAATAGAAGAGGAGACAAAATAATTCTGGTTACATGGAGGTAGTCGTCAATCAGCTTCCTTCTTTCAGTCGTGGAACAGACATTTCTAATTCTTGCTGTCCTAAGAGACTCCGTTATTGAGACTCTGTGGAGGGGGAAAAGGGGGCAAGAATTTCATTGTGGAGGAAGGGGACTCTTCCCCTGTAGAAAGAAGGAAATAGAAGCCAATGGACCCCAGATACGTTCAGGCTCTACTTGCAGAAAGCAGAATGCAGGGTTGATATGACTGAAATCGGTTTAAAGGCCAGTCCATTTATTACACTTCATATCTTGTGATATTCATTTGGGGTTTGACATCTGAGTTTGAAGAAGAAATTTCCAGCAGAGCATTTTTTTGAGGGTTGGGAGAAATACCAAAGACTTAAGGAGAAATTGCATTTAGCATTTTGAAAACATCATACAAAACGAAAACTTTGTGCTACCCTACTCCACCATGACTTTGATTAATGCGATGGACTTGTCATATTTCACTTATTGGTATGTCATCTTACCCTTTTGTATCCTTCTGTTTTTCTTCTGGAAAACATGTTGTTTCCACAGGGGTTCTGGGTGCCTGCATGTCCTGCTGGTCTTTTTTGTGGACACTACTAAGGTTGTTTATAGACTTACTCCATCATTTACAAAGTGGGAATACTCATATAGAGATATTATCACTTCTCACTAGAGCGTTTACACAGATGGTGTGTAAACACCAGGACCATGTCATGAATGAAAGAAGAAAAAAACCAAAGTTAATGAAAGGTGAATTATCTTATTTTAACACCTTTGCTTACATTAGGGAAAGGGCAAAGTAGAGGCATGAAAGTGGAGAATGAAGCAAAGATTAGCACTGTGGTTTTAGGAAGGTACATTATCCTTCATAAAAGTGTGCAGACATCCTCAACTGTAAATGGAAGTGATCTTCAATGGAAATATACACTTGCCAGGACCCAGGTTCATTCATATCTGTGTATCAAATCTACTTTAACAGTTAGATGTTAAACAGTTAGCTACTGCATCATAGTAAAATGGGCCGTTTCCTGTTGTCTTTTGGAAAACATTGTAAAAACAGGCATTTTACCATCTGAATAACACAAAAACAAATAGGGAAAATTCGTTGTTAAGATTTTTCACTTATACACATTGTTGTAAATCTGCAAAAGCTTAGCAGGTGACAACAGACCCACTGTGATAATCTCCATGTTGTAACGCAAAGCTCATTTGTGGAACCAAGTTTACCTTGTAGGCAGGTTGGTTTGAAGTGAAATTAGGATGCCTTCAGCAAGACATAATAATAGAAAGTGCAAAAAGAATAGGGAAAAAAATTCCATCCACTAAGAAATGGTAATATCTGCCAACACTTTTATTCTTTTTTTCCTTTTTTCTTTTTCAAAGGCAAAAGCAGTTATGGCAAAAGTGGGTTACCCTGAGTTTATAATGAATGACACATATATTAATGAAGATATCAAAACAGTAAGTGTCAGACTTGCACCTTTCTTCTTTTACATATTACAGCCATTCTTTGCTCTGTTATGCTGCTGTCTAAAATCAAAGCTCTTCTTTTGTTCAACATGCTTCTGGAGTTCTGCTTGCCTGGTTATTTTTAGATGTTGAATTAAGTATGCTAGCTCTCATGTCTAAATCGTCAGTGCCGGTGTATCTATGTGAGATGACCACAAAGCCTGCTGGGAGTAAAGTGTGCCTGGGTACAAAGAATCTTCCTGCTATTAAGCATTTTAAAGGTTAAATATATACTGGCATAAACTTGCATTTAGTTATAAAAAGGACACAAACAAAAAATCCCTCATTTATCCTCAAGGCAATGGTCTTCAAAAATACTAATGCATTTTTCCTCAGAATATCACAATTGATGGTACTCTCTATAGGCTCTCCCTACATCTCCAGGCTATGAATTTATTTATGCTTGTTGATTTTAATCATGCCTAGAAGTCCTAACCACTGTATATGGCTATCATGCTGGTTGCAGGACAGGGGTACTATGGGAGGGACTCCTTCATGAGCTTTAGTTTAGGCTAACTAAGACAGGAAGGCAGATAATGAAGATAACATATTTTACCATTTTCTGAAGGGGTAACTGTGGGGGGCATGTAATGAATTCTGTTACTGAAAGTTACAGGTAAAGTAGAATCACAAATTCAACCCTGGACTGGTAAAACATGAGAGTGATAGTCACTGTTCAGAGAATATGAAAGAGCATTAACAAGAGCTATAATTTATTGAGAAAACTTTGAAAAACCAACTCTACAAGCCTAATACTTGTTCCTGGTAAGAATGGGGTGAGATAGTGCTATGAAGACAGTGTTGAGGATGTGACCAAATTACCACTCAACACATGGAATTATATGCCGAAATAATTCACTGCTTCACAGTGAGGGTGATGGAGCCCTGGAACAGGCTGCCCAGGGAGGTCGTGGAGTCCCCTTTTCTGGAGATTTTCAAGACCCACCTGGATGCAGTCCTGAGTGACTTGCTCAAGCTATGAGCAATCCTGCTTCGGCGGGGGAGTTGGACTACATGATCTCTACGGTCCCTTCCAACTCTAAAAGTTTAGTGAAATTCAGTGAAGTAAGTGGTAATATCTAGTGAAAAACACTTTCTAAACATAAACTACAGTTCAAATCTGAAGTACAACTTCCTCACAAATTGTAGGATTTCTTTAAAGTGGTGACAGGAGTATCAACTGGATTTATAAAATATTAACATCTCTCTTTCTTGCACAGTTAGTTTTGTGTGTGCGTGTGTTGCTGTTAGATTTGGAGGCTTAGGGAAGCGTGGAGCCCCTATGTCTGTAAGCCTTTAATGTAAGAAGCGATAAGAAAGCGGTGGCGGAACCCTCGAAGGGCACAGAATACAAAGTATCGGTAATAAAATGCAAAGGAAACTGAAAAAAGGGGGGCTGTGTTACATTTTTGAAAGTGGTTTTAAGATACACTTTTAAAAATAAAAGTAGACCTACTTCCCTCTGGAAAAGAGGCTGCCTGGGTAATAGCCTTAGAAACACGCAGTCTGCAATCCATCATTGCTTACTTATGATTTCCTCAGCTGTTCTCCGTGCAGGAAAGAGCTTTTCCCATGTCCCAGGCCCTTGTGTAGATCCGTTCAGCCACTGTTTTTTAACTAAGTTCACAAAATATTTTTTCTTCCTACTAAGTGTTAAAATTTTACTTGCTTTGATTTGATAATGGCTAAAAAATTAGGTGGTTGTCCTCTTTAAAATAAAAGTTCTGACTGTTTTATGTCTGCTTTTGTTTCCTTGGACATGCTTTAAAAATGTCTGTGTTTTAACTGTACAGCTGAAGTTTACAGAAAGCGACTATTTTGGCAATGTGTTGCAAACTCGGAAATACGCAGCCCAATCTGATTTCTACTGGCTTAGAAAAGAAGTTCCAAAAACAGAGTGAGTAGATAAAAGGCAAATTTAATCTTTTAACAACATTTTGATTTCTATTATTTCACTTATAAAATTTATGTTTTAATAGAGTTACATACACAGCAACATAATATGATACAAAAAGACTATGGGCAACCCCCCAAGTTATTCAGAAACTCCTGTGGATATTTTTTTTTTTGTAAGTTCTAGGTATGCCTGCTCTGATGCACAGTAGTCATATGCTTGCAGCTTAAACTTTTAATTTAATGAAAAAAGGGGTAATTGAATCTCAATTAAAAATGGATTATGTCTCTTGGTCACAGTTAGAATTTGGAATGGTACAGCAGGGATTTATGAAATAAATTTTCTAAGAGTGGAACCATTAGTAAGAGATAACGTTATTATTAGTAATAGCAATCAGCATTGTTAGTTACCTGCTGTTGATGACAATGATATGGAATAAGATGTAATTTAATTTACATACATTATTTTTATTTATTTGTAAACCTAAGAATTCAGATTGTGTCACATACTGTCATCAAACACATGAGAGAATCAGTCTCTTTTCTTACTGGTATGTAATCAAATCATTAAAATGCAAATTAAAATCTAAACAGAACTTAATTAGTTTAATCATGCTATTTAAAAATGACTCCTTCTACACAGAGACTTTGAAATCAGTACTGCTGCTGCTTAGCTTCTGTCGTGGTGTTTCCTTAGGGCTCCAGAAATTCCTACTCGGACTGAACCATACCATGTTTCAGTGGTGGCTCTGTGCTTTCCATGAGGCAGGTAGAAGGTGTCAGTGGGACAGGTACAGGCTATTATAGAGTCATAGAATCACAGAGTGACTTGGGTTGGAAGGGACCTTAAGGATCATCTTGTTCGAAAACCCCTGCCTATTCCCGCTTAGAGTATTGTAATGTGGCGCCGTATTTTCTAGGGGTCGTTTATAGCTTAATTTTAATTGTGAATACTACTTCTAATCACACTGTTCTCTGACATTGCAATGATTAGTTAATCCCAGGGTATGATCTTGTGGGCTTTCCTGCAGCTCTGGATGCCAGGGGTAGATCATGACAGTAATATTCTCTTCAGACCAACAGTTTCCAAGAGAGCAGTGGAATTGCACTTGCCTCTCTTCAGCAACAGCGATTCTTCCTTCTCATGAACAGTGTGGTGGCAGCTCTACAGCAGACCATGTAGATTCTTGGCATGATAGGAAATCTCCCCTGTAAGGAAATTAATTAGCACAAAATCCCTGTCTGTACACCCCAAGGGCTGTAGTCTGAGAACTGCCACATCAAGAGGGTATATGCCCACTACAGGACTGAATACTTTCTCACCCTTGTCTTTACTATCTTCTCTCAAGGACTACTTAACAGCGGCCCCTTCATCATCTTTGTCTTCCTCTTCTTGTCATCACACAGAGCACATACTGGCCTGGGGTATCCCAGTTTGATTTTCAGTCTCTATCCTTTTGTCAGCACAGCTATATAACTCTGCCTTCTTGGGGGGCTGAGGGTAACCTCCACCTGAGCCCTCAGTTTTAATTATTTCTTCTGGGACATTATGCTGGTTTTGCACCTGTTTGGCAATAGATAAGAGCTCTGAAAGTGGTGTGCCTTATACTGTCCACTTTTGCTGTGTCTGTTGAGGGGTGCCAATGCAAAGAGAGTCATTGCCACCTCCAGTAATATATTTTTTTTAATTATTATAACAAACCAGTAATTCCCACCCACCAGTGTGAGGCATTTCAAATCTGCCTTAAAAATATCAGCACTTGCCACATTTTAACTATCAGTTGTTACCACTTTCATTTCCCTTTTATCTTTTACTTTTTAAATTTTTTTAAAAAGTGTTTATATTTCATAGAACTACACAGATCAGGAGTTCAGATTGTGGGAAATATACAAAAAAACAACAAGTAGGATTGAAACCTTGGATTTCAAGAGGGCTAACTTTGTCCTTTTCAGGAAACTGCTAGGTGAAATCCCATAGGCTAGGGCCCTGGAAGATAAGGGGGCTCATGAGAGCTGGGCAATATTCAAACATTGCCTTCTTCAAGCTCAGGACCAGTGCATTCCCAAGAACAAGAAATCAAACAAAAGAAGAAGGAGACCTGGGTGGTTGAGCAAGGACCTTCTGAAAAACTAAAGTGAAAGAAAGAGGTTTACACTGAGTGGAAGAACGGACTCACCGTTTGGCAGGTTTACAGACATGCTGTTAGACTATGTAGGGAAGAAACAAGGAAAGCCAAGGCCGTCTTGGAATTAAAATTGGCAAGAGATGTCAAAGACAACAAGAAAGGGTTATTAATTATATTGGAGGCAAATGGAAAACTGGAGAAAATGTGGGCCTGCTGTTGAATGAGTCGAGTGCCATGGTAACAGAGGATGCAGGGAAAGCTGAGCTGCTGAATGCCTTCTTTGCCACAGTCTTTACTGCTTGGGCCAATCCCTGGGAGCCATGGATTTTGGATGAATCAGAGATAGTCTGGACTAAGGAATATCTTCCCTTGGTGGAGGAGGACCAAGTTAGAGATCAGTTAAGGCAGCTGGACATCCACAAGTCCATGGGTCTGGATGGGATATACCCGAGAGTGCTGAGGGAGTTGGCAGAAGTCATTGCAGGACCACTCTCCATCATCTTTGAGAGCTCCTGGAGACCAGGCAAGGTGTCTGAGGACTGGAGGAAGGCCAATGTTATCCCAGCCTTTAAAAAGGGCAAGAAGCCCCTGGGAAATTACAGACTGGTCAGCCTCACCTCCATCTCTGGAAAAGTAATGGAAGACCTCATCCTGAGTGTCATCTCAGAGCATATG
>BJBW01016009.1:0-38791 GCA_004320125.1 Scolopax mira
GCTCCAACCCCCTGCCCTGGGCAGGGACACCTCCCACCAGACCAGGTTGCTCAAAGCCCCATCCAGCCTGGCCTTGAACCCCTCCAGGGATGGGGCAGCCACAGCTTCTCTGGGCAACCTGGTCCAGTGCCTCACCACCCTCACAGGAAAGAATTTCTTTGTGGGAGTTTGCACCGGAGTTTGCTTGAAACATGTCTTGCCTGTCAGATCTACAATCACAACTGTGCAACACCGTTTTTTGGCATGGTCTCAAGTTCTGGGTATGATTTGTTTGGAGAGATGTTGAGAAATCGAATGAAGTTGAAGGAAAAACAAAAGTGATCAAGAGATGGAAAAAAATGAATTATGAGTTGAGGCCAAGAGGAAAGATAAACATGCATGGCCTATCTAAGTGATGTCTATGGCAGGAGGAGAGGAAACACAATTACTGTCTGTTGTATGAATGAGCACAAAAGCAAGAGAGAAATTACCTAACTCAGGACTTGGAAACAGTAGCAATAACGAGAAGAAAAGAAGGAAGCACATTGGGATTAAATGATATATATTAGACAGGGGAATTGCCTTCCAAGTCTGAGTCTTACAATAATATTAACATGCTACTTTTAAAACAATTTGTAGAATATAATTAACCTTTTAAAAAATCTTTATCTTTAAAGATAAAGCCATTACTGCTTCACACCTATATATGATTACATCATTTAAAAACCTATCACTGCCTGCGTAAATGGTAATGATTCTCAGAGAGGAGAACAAGTGAGAACAACCAATGAACATTAGTATGGAATGTGTTTCCCTGCTTTTCTGAACAAATCTTGGGTCGTTTTCTCATTGAAAATAAGCATACTGTAAATGCAATTATGGTGTGAGATGGGTAGAACTCTTTCAGCCTGAAAAAAAAGGCAATGCAAGAGGATTTGGGGAAAGTACAACTATTCAAATTAAAAGTCTCCCAGAAGAAACAGCTTCACTTTTCTTTACAAAATGCAGTATGCATTTTCAAATTATCCTGACTTTTAAAAAATGATAATAATTGAAAATAATCTAAATATTAAATTTATATATTCTGTATCATTCCATTACTTTTTTTGTTTGTTTTTTTAGTTTGGTTTGGTTTGTTTCAGATTTGTCTCTAGGCCAATAAAATAATTATTTCCATGGATATACTTCCATAAAACCAGTGTCTAATGTTCCAAGGGTATACACCACACCATTTTCATGATGTATGGACAGTCATTATAGTCAGCACTTTTAAATTTACAGAATTAAAACCGGAGTGATCATAAGAGATCATCTAGTTTGACCCTCAGTGAATCACAGTCTCTTAAATTTCACCAGTTTCCCTGGAATGTACTGAAACTTGTGTTTGGCTAGGATGTATCTTCCCAACTACACCCAGCATGGATGTGAAGAAAAAAGGTGCAGAATCCAGTCCTTCTGATAATTTGGGCCGAAGTTTAATTGATTCCACTGTTTAAAAAAGTGTCTGATTTCTCATTTTAATTTGTCTGGCTCTTTTTATGCTTTTCTCCACCAGACTAAAGAGCCCTTTAGAACCTAGTATATCTTCCCCATGAAGGTACCTGTACACTGTAATCAAGTCACCTCTCAATCTTCTTTTTTTGATAAGGTAGACAGATTGAGCTCTTTTAGAGTCCTACAGTAAGGCATTTCCTCCAGCCCTCAAATCATTTTTGCGTCTCCTTCCTGAACTCTCTCCCATTTTTCACCATCCTTTTAAAAAAAGTGGACACTAGCCCTGATGAAATATTCCAGTAGCTGTCTCACCAGTTCCTTATGCTCCTCGCTGTACTTATTCATCCTCTGAAGAGAGGCAGAGCTAGTCAGAAGGCACCATCTGGTGAGAAAGTCTGACTAGTAGGGGGCAGATTTAAATACTTAAAGAGTAGCAGAGGGGAGGGTGGAATGGGCAAAGGACATTTAAAGACTGACTTGCCAGACTATGATCATTTTTAGTTTCCCCAGGAGGTTAGTGAATTCTTCTCCCTTGGACTCCTATTGCCTGTGTTTAGAAAGGTGAATAGCAGCAGACTATAAAATATGGAAAATGAAAGTTTCATTGGGATTAAGCATGGATGAGGAAAATCAGCATCTGCCTGCTGGAAAACACAGGACTAACAGGGGTAAAGGAAGCAGGGAATAAAAAAGAAGAGAAATGCCAGGATAGTCAAATAAGACCAGAAAAAAAATAATCCACAACGGTCAAAAGAATTCAAAAGGAAAGAGGATTCCATTATCTTAATTGGTGTCATAACCTATATTAAAAAAGCACTGAATTACTGAAGTGTCAGGATGCAGGACCAGTGTTCAAGCCAATGCCCAGCCTGCAGAGCCGTCACCTGGGAGAGGAGATTGATGATTTTGCCCCACTCCGGCTCCGCAAATTGCATTTCTTAGTGAAAGACCCCTTTTAGAAGCTTATAGAGATGTTGAGTGAAGGGCAGGATGTAGAACTGTTTATTTACGCACCCAGCAGATCATCACTTTTGGGGTTGCTCCTGAGAAAAAGGTTGTCAGACACGCAGGGAGCTGGTCCCTGAGGTCAGAGGCAAAGGTCTGAGTTGCAGATATAAAAGGCACCCAAGTCCAGAAGAGCTCTGGAATAACTCTTCCAGAAGCTGCAGAAGCCAAAAGCAGTCTCTTCCCCGCTTCCGCAGGGACTAAGCACCTATTTCTGGCTCTGCATTCAGCCATGCTTATTCGTTCCTTTATGATCTTTAGATTGGATTTCCGCAATGTGCTGAGGGGTAAATTTAAAAAGTGCATGGCAGCTTCAGTTGTTACAGCAGGAGGCTACTTCCTGCTGTGAAGGTATTAGCCCAGGCAGAAAACATACTGCATGAGCTCGTCACTGTAAGGGATGACCCTGTATTCACCCTGGCACAAGCATTGTTTTGCCTGTTGGTTTGTTGGTTTTTTTTAAATCACAGACTCAGAAGAATCACCTAGGTTGGAAGGGACCTTTTAAGATCATCTAGTCCAACCAATGAAAAAAAAAAACACCCCAGAAAACCCCACAAATGAACAAAAATACCCCACACAAACCCCCACCACACCCAAAACAACATCAACCCAACACTAATCCATATCCCTGAGCACCATGTCAACTCATCTCTTGAATATCTCCAGGGTTGGTGCCTCAACCACCTCCCTGGGCACCCCATTCCAATGCCTGACAACCCTTTCAGTAAAGAAATATTTCCTAATATCTAACCTGAACCTCCCCTGGCACAATTTGAAGCCATTACCCCTTGTCCTATCACCTGTGACCTGGAGAAGAGACCGACCCCCACCTCTCTACACCCTCCTTTCAGGGAGCTGTAGAGAGCGATAAGGTCTCCCCTCGGTCTCCTCTTCCCCAGACTGAACACCCCCAGCTCCCTCAGCCTCTCCTCATAAGGCTTGTGCTCCAGACCCCTCACCAGCTTCGTTGCCCTTCTCTGGACCTGCTCCAGCACCTCAAATCATCCAAGTAATCAATAAAAATTCATTTTAAAGGACATGTGGTACTTAAAAACATGTAACACTTTTTGTAAACTTATGCTTCATATAATTTCTTACGCTTCCAAGAAAGGAGAGCACAAAGTATTGTTGTTTGGTTTTTGACCATCTGACTGCTTGGTTTAGGAACATTCAAATACCATACCTATGGACTACACTTGATCCTCTCTGAAAAATCAAAGCTTTTCTGTTTCGCTTAAGCTCTTTACTAAAGCTCCCATAGCCCCTGCCAATATCCATATAAACTTTATCATTCCATACCACCGTTGCCTGAATTCCAATAAATTGGGCAACACAAAGGACATCAACAGCAAAAACTTGCCACTTAAGCTGGGGAGACAGTGAGTGTTTATGGAAATTCAGAACTCTGCTATGCCTAACCCATTGGGGTCACCAAGGGAATACAAACAAAGGAAGACCAACATGGAAGTATCCTACAGGCTTCTTGATAACTGAAACACAGTGGAGATCTGGTGTGGGATGCAGCTGCCCTTCGTTTTGCAAACAGCCATTGAAGGACATTTTCTTCTTCCCTTTAAGTGGCAATTAACACCTTGAGCCCAATACTAGCCAATACTTGTCATTTAGCAAGTCCAGTTTGCTCCAGATTTTCTCTCTTATGCAAGATGGTAAAAAAAAAGCCCTATATTCTGAAATTCTGATGGCTCCAAGTCACTTTTACACCGTGTAACTGTGCCAGGATGCGCAATTGGAGAGTAGAATGCGGAGTGGCTATAAATATTAAGAAGGTCTGTACTTTCAGGTGTTACTTTTCCAGAATAAAATAGTGACACCAACAGGGAATCTTCTCGGAATAACAGAGAAAATACATTTAACTGTTAGAATATTGTAAGAAAATTAAATGTAAAAGTACATTCTTTTCAAGCATTCCTGAACATGATAAAATTAATTCTCCCTTAGAGAACTGCTTTTTCTTACATTTAATTCTTTCTGAAGGTAAATCGTTAGGAAAGTCAAAAAAGTCATGTAACTGGTTTTTGTTATCCTAGCATGAAGAAGTGAAAGACTTTTTTTTTTCCCCAATTTATAGATTCTAAATTGTGTCGTATCCAGACAGATGCAGCATTCTTATAGAGAAATAATGCCTTGCACTTATTTTATTATTTGATGGTTTGATTTTTTATTTCCCAGAAATAGAATTGCCCACCTTTTTCCTGGGCAAATTATTCCACCATATAATAGAATTATTAACTCCTCAAAAATCTTCTGCTCAAACATCAGACTTGCCTCACTAAGGATAAGCGTCTTTAATATATTGGAAACAGTAACATTTTCTATTTAATTTCCAGCTACTGTAGGAGTTCAGTAGATGAATTTCCCATTAGTGTTTTCGATAGATGCATACCTTGCATTCATGTAGATCCTCGTATTCTCTGATATGAATGTTTATTTCAAAATGTGTTTGTTAGCAGCGGGAATATGACATTGCACACACAGAATGGGAACAGGAGAGCAGAAAAATCCAGGTACTATACCTATTATTACCCCATCTTCTTTTTGACCTTAGCTAAATTACACTGAACTTGTGCTACCTCAATTTCCCTTCTTTAAAATTGAGATCGAGATACCTCACTCCCTGTGTAATGAAGCTAAGTATTTCTTTATATAAAAATGGGAGATCCTTTAACAAAATTGATTCAATGCAAATAAACTAATGCAATGCTATGGTTGAGAATCTGAACAGAGAGCTATCCAAAAAATGCAAAGACAAACTCCCACAGCAATTATAAAGTAGGTCATATTGAATGTATGTGCTAATGCATTGAAGGAACATATACTTGCTCAGTAGAAATTGCAGTGGCTTTAAACACTCAGACAAATGTGAGTTCAAATTCAATGCACTATTACTGCCTGAAAGTTGCATTTTCATTTAATAAGACTTTATAACAGATAATGCATTGTTTGCATTTTATCCAATCACTTCTGATACTCTGATCTATTGATCAATACAGTTTCTTTCCTTTTATCTTGACATTGTAGCAGCATATACGTAGAACTGCAATGACACTGCTTCATTTGACATTGTAATATTCCCTGTACAGCTGCATTTACATCATTTTCAGCCCTTTAGAATGACAATAACTCCCATGAAATCAAATGATGAGCTATTATTATCACAGAAACATCATGAAAAATAACTACTTTGAAAGCTGGATAGTAATATACTAGCTATCCAAGTACTTCAAAACACAGATTTATTTTTTTAATATAGTAGACCCTAAATAAGGTTCTCTTCTCATTCATTCTCCTATTTGCAGTGCTAAAAATGTGGCTTGGAAAAGATCCATTCTTCAGTAACTCTCAAATGAACATAAGGACAATCATATCACCAGTCCATCTATTTAAACGGTCAACAGCAGATATTTAGACAGAATGATGAGAAACAGGGTATGAATACTTCCCATGGAAAATACTCAGGAATTCTCATTTAGGAACATCTTGAGATAAAACTTGTACCAGCACTGCTACATTTAATAGCTTTCTCACTTAATTCTCTAATACCTCTTGAACCAATTTTCATAATATTTTTTGTAATGAGCTCTGCCCTAAGAAGAAATATGTTTCCTGTTGTGTATTAAAATGCAAAATCTCATTTTCTGGAAAAGATATCTGTGACTAAGGAGTGATAGTTATCTAAATAGAGATGTTTATTCTAATAAACTGGACTTATCTCTCAACTCCAGAAAAGATGTATACCTATATGGAAAAGCTTAGCCAAACTCTATCATTATTTAGTTTCTCCTGTGCATATTTCTCCTGTATATTATCCTAGGAAAGACATTTAGAATGCACATGGTGGCTGAGTTATTTAAAACTGAATTATCTTGAAAAAGGGGAAATGTAAATTAAAAACTGTCTCAAAGACACAACATCAGCACAGCAGTTATTTGATGATGTGCCTCTGTGGATTCAGTACATTTTTCTCCTGAAAGGTAACTCCAAATGAAGCATGTGGCTTAGAACTGATATCAAACCAAATGATGCTATATGCAATCCACATCTGATGAATTTAAACTCACAATTCTCATAAAAGTCTGTTTATTCATCACAAAGGCCAAAATCCCTCCCTTTTATTTGTGAGTTTTTTTCAGTGAGTTGCCATTATCTTTCATCTTGTACAACAAAAAAGCAGAATAAAAAACCTGCAGCAGCTACTTCTGATGTGGGGATTATGTTTTTTATGTACAAATAATTTCCTAAGGCAAATCTGTAATGTGCAGGCGAGTAATTGTTGCCTCTAACTTTCTGGCCGCATAGATGTGATTTGGAGATTAGAGGGTAGTTAATGGTTGAGACCCCCCATCTCTGCTTACACAACTGAGGCAACCAGCAGGAAAGCTGAGGAGTCCTGGATTTTGTTTTCTCAATGCAGTAGTACTTCTACCTAAGCAAAGCAAATCCTCTGCCTATAACAAAAGTAATACCCCAAAGGGGGTTCTAGTAAGGGCTTAATCACGAGCTATTCGGCAGCAGGGAAACATCCACACTGCCTAAATATTTAGGTTATCCTCTCTGAGGTAAGGAGTAGTGAAAAACCTCCCACACAGTATCTCACCTCGACAGTGTAGGATCTATTCCAGTGCTGCAGTGGCCAACGCTTTGGAAGACTAACAGTTCACTGAGGTACTTTTGAGTCAAAGCTCATCCCTGGTACTGCGTGAGGATGTGAAATGCTGGCTCCATCCATGTTCCCAACAACTGGAATAAACTGCTGCATGGCTCAGCCTACCTACACTCTTTGTAACAACACACACAAAGCTCCCACATCTCCTGCAGCCCTTTCCCCAGGGACCAGTCCATAAGACACCTAGCAGCTATTTCATAAGCCTACTTATAACTCCATCTTTTCACTCAAAAATCCAGACACTTGCAAGCAAGAAATCCACTCACATAGCTTTGTTTCAGAGAGATGATCCTCTTCTGCTGGTTTACCAGGTTCCTATTACCCTGGCTCCAGTAGAAATTTTCCCCACATGAACACACAGCTGTGTTTTGTTGTCTTCACTGAAGTTATTTTGAAGACAGATTACAGAGCATTTTGGAGAAATGAAATGTTCCTTCATAGTTTTGCATTGGAAAACTGCTGGTTAAGAGTTGAAAAAAAAAAACAAACCAACACTCATTTTGCAGATTAAAACATTCAGGTTAGAGGAATAATGTGAAAAAAAATAGGTATAAACTTTCAGTAACAAGAAAATATGCTACAAAGCAGTCATTTCTATTGCCTAGAGGTGGTCTCAGACATCTGTCCTAAGAAATGATGTGTGCCTGTCCTTGTCATAATGGGAAGTTATGAAACTGCCATTCAACTGGAACTTCATGGAATGATACTTAACATATTCTGAACATTTAAAATGGTATTAAAAATCTGATAAAGACATGTGTTATCTATATCTTTATGATTTTAGGGGTTTCTAGTTCTTTTTTGTTGGTTTTTTTTTTTTGTTGTTGTTTGGGTTGGGTGGTTTTTAAAGCTTTGAATCCCTCATAGTATTCACAACAAATCCAGCTCGGTTTTAATGGTTCTGCAGTGACTACTGCAAAGCTTCTTAACTTTTACACTATAATGCAGTCAATGTATTTATAGTTCCTGAAAATGTCACATGGCAATGTTATGCCAGGGACAGCACATCTCAGAGACTCCTTAAGACATCTGCATTGTTGTATTCTATTTGTAGAGGCATTTTTGTCAGTGGCAATGAAGAAACAGAGCTGCTGCTGCAGCTCTTTCAATAACATTCAAGCTTACAGTTGACCCGAGGGGCTCACATTATGACATCCATATTTAATTTAACAATAAATCATATTTTCATGGACTACAGTATTGCATGATAAGCTCACTGTTTTATGTGCATGGGAATGCAGCAAAAGCAGGCTGGTGCCTATCTACAACACAGACTAAATGGTTAGTTCATGAGAGCAAGGTCAAAGTGTACAGCGACGGCAATATATAAAGCGTTTTATAACAACTCTTAGAAGTCTGAGCAAAAAAAAAGGACAAAAAAGCTGTCCCGAAGGGACTGCATTTAACTTAAGGTGCATTTTTTAAAAAATTGCCTTAACTGCACCACCTTGCCTACTGTCACTTTTCGTTCTGCTCTGCATTTCCCATCGCAGTCAGCATTCTCTGTAGCTCATTTTCTCTTCTGCTTCATTCAAGCATATTTAAGGAGAAAATTAACACCGCCTGAATCTTAAACTTTACCTATGCCTTTCCTTTCACAATAATTTCTCCTATTTGCCCTGCATTTTTTACTATTGACCTTCCAGCTGACTTGAAATTAAATGTTCATGTGTTTTCTATTTACTCCCAAATCTAGTCCTGCTTGTTCACATTTATGCTTGCTCATCTCCCTCTTATTTGCCTCTGCCAACATCACATCACATCAAGCTCAACTTCTTTATTTTCTGTTCCTACTAACTTTAATTCTCTTTCCACTGCCTACTTCTTGCAGCCCTCTGCAATCTAAAATTCATTTAATTCATTCTTTTCTCCCCATAAACATTATTAATAATCTCCCACCAGCCAGATTAAGGAATAACTTAATTGCTCTTCCCCATCATCTCTCTGTGGCAATAGCATACCCACTCTTTGAACTACTCTCCTCTATAGACTTTATGAAGCTCTATTATCTCTGTTAGAAGGTTCCACTTTTCAAAACTAAGTAGTTTCAATTACCTTTCTATTGGCAGCCTTGATCTTTGGTCTAGATGTCATCCTTAACATACATTACATAAAATTAAGGAAGAGCAACTGTAGTAAAAAGCATTTCACTACTCTGATCCATGTTCTCTTTTTACCTCCCATCCAGCTTTCTATTCGTCATCTCTTCATGCATTGTATCTAAATTAGATTTTCAGTTCCTTGGGGTAAGAAGACATCATTTTTATTTATCTGTAAAGCACCATGCATGCTTATGGCTCTGTAGAGATGCTAAATATGTATATCCACTTTTATTAAAATATTGATGCTTTTATCTATTCATATAGTGCAGAAGCAACATGGCAGCAGTTGTACCCATTTAAAAACTATTTTCCATCTATAATAGCTATAATGTGATATATTTATAGTAGCCACATGCTGTTCACTCTCTATTTCCTAGTTCATATTTACATTGCTCTTTCTGGTCTTATTAGCTAACACTGCCCAAAAAATAAAAATCTCAGTTTTCTCTGAAAGCATTGAAAATAAATTATAGGGGTAACATACAGCGGTTTTATTACTTATCCATACTGAGTGATCAGAATATTAGTGGTGTAAGTTGCTGTACCAACTCAGGACTGCTCTTCTTCTCCAAAATCTTGTAATTTAAATAGTCCTAATGATAGTAAAAATTTTAAGAATTTTGGACACCAACATTCTTGCTGCCTAACTTTAGAAGTATTGATGTATTTGATTTTCAGAGTACTGGAACAAGGTCTTGAGAAGGGAAGCTCCTTGTTATTTTAAAAATTTTGGCTGACAAAATTAACATAATTAGTGCTAGCATTCATTCTAAAAGCTAGGAGGATTTTTAATGCAAAAAGATAAAATGAGGATACTATCAATCCAATTATAACACATTAAAATTTTTCTATTAACAAGTGCATTAACAGGCTGTAGATATACCCTCCTTTGTAGTCAAGCATATTTGTTTCTTGGTTAGACAAAAAAATATGTAGGCATGTTCACATCCCACGGCAGAATCCACACAGGCTCCTGTCATGACCCAGAGCTCGTTGCCTGAATAAGCCTGTACCAGTAATTTCAAAAGTTAGCTCAAAAAGATAAGGAATTATTGTAAAGTAGACACTGTATGAAGAACAATTAAACTGTTCTGCTTCAAATAACACTTCTTATAAATGTTTAAGCATTTAAGCATTGAATAAAGTCAACATCTTTTAATATCCTGCTTTGTTCAGGATACCTGAGCTGAAAACTTGAAATGGTTGCTCATTCGTGGGTCAGCACATACAGAGTGATCTTGAGAAACTGTTTATGCAGAGTAGCAGGAGAGAAGTTTCATGGCATTTCTTCACAGAGTGCCATACAGCTGATGGATTTAAAATTTATATTGTCCTTGCGTACAGGGACCTGCTTCAACTAGTGTTCCACCATGGTTTGTACTAGATAAAATGATAAACATCAATTTGACTTGATGTCAAACTGCGAAACCTAAACCTGTATAAGGTTGCACTGGTTACAGTCAGACCACACAGATGGTTAAAAGTTTTGTTGGACTGAACAAATGGCAAAGGTTCCTTTTACCCAACTTTTGATGTCTTCCATATAGGCATCTACCTCAGTTCCCCTTCATTGTTTTACTATGCATGAAGAGAAGTGCGTCAATGAATGCACTAAGGTGTGATTCATCTGATCTACTCCAGCTATTCACTTCAGGATAAGACATTTTATATTGTAAAACAACTAGATTTGGTGAATTAATCCCATTTCATCAAACCGTAAGAATTGCATGTTTAGTCATTTCTTTACATCTTCAGAGAAAGTAAAATCAAGGTATCCTGTCTACAGCCTTGTGTAAGTAAAAAAAACTCCATTTACTTTCACGATTACTCTCCAGATGTGGCTTGGGGCCAGAGAGGGCACAGCTCAGGAAGGGCTCTCCAAAGGCAGCCAGAAGATGGTCTGGCTGTTTCAGACAGAAGTAGACCCTACCACTTGGTTTTGGTGGCAGAAAATGGCCCTTTGCACCTTCTACTTAGCTGAAGACAAAAAAAGTTAATTGGCATGGGGGACAAGTGTAAATTGCAACTTTAAATGGAAAGAAAGAAGAAAAGTAGCTTTTAAATGAACATTTTAATGAAACCATGAAGAATAATGCAGATGGAAGAGTGACTAAAAAAACCTGTTAAACTATGATATGACATTCATGACTGTGATCAAATGTACTTTGGACAAATGTAACAGGGAGACTAGCTGTTATACAAATTAAATGGCATTTTAAAATACTGATATGTAGTGAAAAGATCTACTCCCTGTAAACTACCTCAGAGAATACTACCAATAAAACCAATGAAAGGAAGGTAGGGAAGGAATTTCCAGAAGGTTGGAAAATGGACCAACTTTGTTTCTATCAAAACAAATGGTAAAGCACCTTCTAAGAAAAAGAGCTTCAGCGGTGCTGAACACTTTTGGCCATGATGACAGAAAGGCAGAAGCTGAGCTATAACGTCTTAAACCCCGTGCAGGGATGCATCATTACACAGAGCTCATTGTGTATGGGAGGCTGTATTCTGTAAGGATATTATGAGGTGTAATGGTCAGGTTTTCAGGTGCACTCAACTTTACATCCTTCATAATGAGAAGTACGAATGATGAGCACTTTTGAAGATCAATGTGGTTTCTTGGCTCAACAAAGAACTATGGCTCTACAAAACTGGGATTAGAAATAATAGATGTATGGAACACCTTTAAATCTGTTTCCACCCCAAGCTGGGTAGTAGAATTAAAACTACTTACTTTCATTTCAGCTAAATATTTTTTTTTTTCTAATCACATCACTTTACTCTGATTTACATGAGTTTTAGCTTCAAGAATCATTGGTCATTGCTGAATGCAAATAAGCACCAAGTAAAATTATATTAAGTTTGCGCAATTGATCTTTCATCATTTTAAATGGTACCTTTTAAAATTTCCTGTAAAATCAGCCTGAAATATTCCCATCGTTGACTGTCATCAAGTAGTGCAGGGTCACTTTGGGAAAACCCATTCTCAGTGATGTAAATTATAGGGTTATTATATGTATCCTAGAACAAGAGAGCAGAAGTTTTATTCAGAACAGATGTAAGAAAGCCCATAAAATCAGATGCATTATCCTCTATCTTTTCTAAGCTACAAACTAAAACTAGTTTTCATCAAATTGCACTGACCCTATTAACTTAATTTTCCATGAGCTGACCTTTTATGACTAACAATGGAAAAGCAAAACTGTGCAAATATCCATGAAGACAGTGAAATGACTTATTTTAATGAGAAGACTAAAATATCTTTCCTGCATTAGCATCTGCTTATTGTCACTGCTCCTTAACCCCTTGGTACTGGCAGTCATCACATGTCCCACTGCCAGGAGTAGATGCATGCCAGGAAAACCTTATTGCTGGCATCAGAAAGATCATTTCTGGAGTTCAAAAGATGATATAACAGTGGTGTGTCATTTCAAACTGTAAAATAGCTATCAAGCACAAAGGCAATAGGAAAACACTAAGGCTTTTACTCTTTATAGCCAGCGTGCAAAAATTAAATTAAGAATCCCAAGGTGACTTGTTTATTTATATCTTGTACAATGTCTTATGCCATCCAGATGGGCTCCTCAAAAAAACCCCAGATCACCAGTATTACTCATTGGATTCTCAGATCCCCTCATTGGCCAGCTAATAGCCGTAAAAGGGTCCCATGAGCCTTAGGTCCTTCCTTGATATAACACAGAAAACAGAGCAAATCCCATGGTTCTACAGTCATCCATGAACTCCCAGGTGCAACAAGCCAAGAAGGATCCATTATTTGCGCAGCTTCATAGTCCATCGGAACACTTAGCCTTTTGTCTGCATTTTCTTGGTCTTAAGTTTAACAGTTCAAAGCAAAGAAGTCAGCAGTACCCATGATCATAATTTTTTCCTCTTTTGTAAATTCCTGAAGCCTTGATGATCAGAAACCCTACTCGGAATGCATTGCAGAAATCTGGGACTTAATGGCAGCTGGATCGTCACCATCAGTAAACATTGTCCTGACAAACCCATCTAAGGTAAGGGGCAAGCACCTTTTAATTGCTTTTTCATCTGCTACAGAATTTGTAGAGGTTTTACCAATCTGAGTTCAAAGCCATAGACACAAGCCCACATTGTTTTCTCTAAATATCTTATTGCAACCGTGTCAGGCTTTAGCCTGAGCTTTATTCGCATTATAAACTGCTTTGTAAGCTCTGGCACATATGCTGGGGCTATACCTTTCTCACAACAACCTATAGCAACAACATAAGGTTCATTAATAGTGATCACTCAGTCTCCAAATGTTCTGAAGGAATACTTTGCATGAATATCAAGGGTCTCAATGATCTTTTCAGACCTCC
The DNA here is from genome assembly GCA_004320125.1 of Scolopax mira. Taxonomy (NCBI): domain Eukaryota; kingdom Metazoa; phylum Chordata; class Aves; order Charadriiformes; family Scolopacidae; genus Scolopax; species Scolopax mira. Next base: position 13,608 of record BJBW01016009.1, read on the forward strand.
AGCCATTTTAATCTTCTAAGAACTGAGGTAAGCCAAAGCGATACAGGGACCAGAATGCCATTTCCCAGGTTATTAATGATTTTGCTGAAATAATTGACTCCTGAAAATATTAAAAGAAGGAAAAAAAAAAAAAGGGTTAACTCAACTTTATTACATTTTAACACATGAAGAAACCTTACTGCACATTTTCTCTGATATGAGATGCAAATATTTCCTCTCAGCTGCATGCTGACTACCGTTACAAGACCCCAGAGTTGGCAAAAATGCTCAGCACACAAAATCTTCCAACCAGGCACATAAAATGAAATGAGGATGCAAATTTTCAAAATAGATCAGTGGACAGCAACTCCCCAGGAGAAACATAATTCTGATGGGTGCTGGTCACATGAAAATATAATCCTTTCATTTAAATGCCTGAACGGCAGCCTGGCTGCATGTACAAGACGAAAATGTGTTGGAAAAATCCTGACACTTGAGAGCCTGACGGGTAGATTTGTTCTAATGAAAGCATTGCTCTCCTTGAGAACTGTCTTTTAAAAAGTTTAGTGCTACATTCAGCAAGGTAAATAAGCTGATCTTTATGATCTGACCTTGGTTATTCGGGAGAGCTGTCTTCTCTAGACTGTTCCATTCTCCATCACCTCCATCAAGACAAAGAAGCTATTGTCAATGCATTCAGTATTTTGCAAAGGTGTGAATTCAGTGTTTCCCTTAATAGATCTATGTGACACTTAAGGCTTTTCTTTGGGTTCTACTAGATTTTAGATGGAGTTTAGGGCACTGGTCCCTTCAGCCACCAGCTTGAATGTCTTGGCAATAGTTTATCCAAGACACCAACTCTCTTCCTTCTACACTGCCACTGTGGCAGACTGCTCAGTCCCTCTAGCTGCAGGAAGGAATTAGATCACTTCTCTAAAAGCTCATGACTTCCAACCTTTCTTGTCCCCCCTTGATAAGACAGAGATCAACTTTAATTTCCTGGATGTGTTGCTAAAGCTGACCAGTACTGAGGATGTATTTCTAGAGGCTTAAAAGGAATTCACCTTCTGCTCAGATTTAGCAGTGGCTGACATGAATGTTTCCTAAAGGACTGATTTTATGCTGCTGAGAGGTCACTGTAAGTTTAAATATTAGGATACCTTAAGCTCTCATATAGGCATTTCTAATTTTGCTTACATCCAAACACAACTACATCACTTCTAAGCCTTCTGAAAACACTGGATATTGCAAAACACATCAAAAGCTCTGGTTCAAAGAGTATCAATTAGCTTGCTCTTTTACTTGAACTATCTGGTTTAGTGTGGTAATTGGAAAAGGCCAGCAGTGGCCTTGAATTATTATTTGTTAAGCTAAGAGGCTCCAGCCAGGAATAGGTTTCCATCATGCTGGTGGAATGTAGAAATTGGTCAGCCTTTGCTTCAGAGACTTGGGCTAAATATACCAAAGTGTTTAGGAACATTAGAAACCTAAAATCCATAAAAATTTCACGTGTCTCAAATTACCACATATCCTAATGAGACATAGATGCTTATGAAGTGTCCATCCCAAGGACTTGCTGCATTGAAACCCATAACTGAGAAAGGTCTAAAGAAGTTGAAAACACAGAAGAATGGAGGAGGAGGAAGTCTAAGTTACAAATGTTAACAAAATGTATACTTAGAAGGTTATGTGTGGTTTAGATTATTATTCTTAATTGTTTCTGAACCAGGGATTTTGTTTAATCCAAAGCAGAAAACTTGTTAATTAGTAAATATGTCTGTACTATATTGTATTATATATTCCCTGGTATTTTCAGGTTCATCTTACTGTGTATTGATATTTAAAAATGCCAGGACAGAATCCTATACTTTCTTCTTGATAAAAGGAAAATATTAGACTTCAAATTATCCTAACTTCAAGTGACTGATTGTACGGGTTTCCATCAAGTGGCTTTTTTAATACAACATTTACTGCAGCAATCAATTATGAACCCCCAGATTTAGACAGTGCCTTCTTCTAAACAAACAGGTGCATACACATCCTTTAGCACAGCAAGACTCTATAAGTTTGTTTACAAAGTAAGACACAATAAATCTCACAGGTAGTTAGCTTTTCCTTCCAAATGCAGCACCAGAAAAACACATTAAATTTGAGGAGATACGTGCTTGAGCCTGAGAATGTACTCGTGTAAAAGAGGAAGGAATATACCAGAACTTTAAATTTAGAAAAGTAAATTCTTGCCATTTGCAAGAGCAACTAGGTACAAATAGAGGGGTTTTTTTACTGTTACTTTTGAACAGGAACCTATTTTACTTCAGGGGGACTGGGTGGGTCTGGTTTGCTGGTGGGACTGCAAAGTTTACTACATATGCTTAAACTGGGAAAAAAGAAATCCTTTGCTGGTACAGGATCCTGTTCTACTATATTGAGAGTAACACTTGCCTAAAAGGCACTAGTGTTTATCATTCTAATTTTCAGATTATAAATTACTTATAATTTATAACATTTAAGTGCAAACAGCTATTATTCATTTTTTACCTCTCAATTGAATACCAGTATTAGAAAAGATGTACACTTTGTGTTAGGAAATTAAAAGAAACAGAACTGCACCCTTGAAAAATGTAAATGATGAGTCAAATTCCCAGATTGTCTTATAGCTTCCAGAGGAGCCTGATTTAGTTTCTGTGGCTGTATCTGTGATACACCAGAAATACAGAACACCACATTCTTCTCAGAACATGTGTATATAAGGGTTTTGCAGAGACACCTCAAAATTTTGGGATTACAGACATTAAGGAGGATTTTGTCACTGGAAAGTGAAAGATTGTTTTCTCCTTTCTGGCATCTTCTCTCCCCATCCTGATTCACAACCTTCATGCTGAAGTGAGGCATAATATCAAAGTTTCCCAGAATCAATGCCCCCATGTCTACTACTTCTGTCTCCCTCCACACTGACACTTGTTGTTTAGCAGCTACCTCCTTCTGCTCAGTGTAAATTCTAACCTAAAACCTGACACGGCTTAGAAACAACACTACAGCCTACAATTGAGGGAGCTGTGAGTGTTTAATTTGAGAAAGAGGAGACTGAGACCTCATCCCTCTCTACAACTACTTGAAAGTACATTGTAGAGAGTTGGTGGTGGTCTCACAGGTAATTAGTGATAGAACGAGAGGGAATGGCTTCAAGCTGCAACAGGATAAGTTTAGGCTGGACATTAGGAAACAATTCTTCACAGAAAGAGTGGTCAGACACCGGAGTAGGCTGCCCAGGGAGGTGGTTGAATCCCCATCCCTGGATGTGCTTAAGAGTTGTTTAGATATGGTGTTGGGGGATATGGTGTAGGGCAGAACTTTGTAGAGTAGGGTAGATGTTTGGACTCGATGATCCCAAGGCTCTTTTCCAACCTGAATGATTCTATGATAAAACATTGCTGCTTTAAAAGATCCTACCCACACCGAGTTAGAAACAGAATGGTTTTAAAGGTTTTGAAATGCCCTACATCTTAGGTGTGAAATTGGTAGTGAATCAGTTGGTGTGAATGATTTTATTTGAAAGGACATTGCTCTAAGTTTTCTAATTCTTCACATGCTCTTTGTAAAAATGTTTATATAGAAGATGATGGCCTTTCCATGCTATGCAGTTACAATTGCTTCAACAGATCACTGCACAAGAGACGTGAACTCTTGCCTAATGAAAGCTGGCCTACTTGGAGTTCCTCCAATGCCCTTTTGCTAAATGTAAAGTTCATAATATTAATCAGGGAGCTGCTTATGCTGGGGATCAAGTGAACATTTTCTGAAATTACAGCTGAGTTTTGTCAAAATGTTAGCTTTCCTTACCAAGAGCATTCAGAATGTCTGCTTGCTGTCTCCCATTCAGGAGGCAGCTCTGTGGGGTTGTACAGAGCCTGCAGCCCCAGCTGAAGGGGAGAAACCACAAGGACTCAGCCAAATTTAAATTCAACACGCCACAAGAAAGGCATTCCCAGGGAAAGGCAAGCTGTGCCAGTGAAAGTGGGCCGCATATTGTAAATTTTGGTGGCAAAAGGAAACCTTCCATTCAAGTCTCTCCAGGGTGCTGGCAGGAATTTTGCAGTCATGCTCTGCAGGAGAAAATGGCTGGTTGGTCTGTTTACAGCAGATTCACCAGCCTCCTCTCCTTTCTGAATTCTTGAAACAAAGGCTCCTCCACTCTGGTGAAAACATGCAGGATGCAGAGGACAGGCTGATGCCTACTGAACAGCAAAACTCTACATGACCAAAATTCTGCAGAAAAATATTGCTTCTGCTGGTATCTTCCTAGGGCAGATCAGGATGACCTGAAGAACATTGTCTAAGATATTATTTCCCTTTCTAACCTTCCATCTTTGTAATCTTCAAACCAGGGGGAGAAAAGAATTGCCAAGGCAAATGCTGCCCCAGATGTATGAAGATATATATCTTTTTGGTAGAACTGAGATTCATAAGAGTAGGAAGCAGAATTGAGATTCAGAAGTTCATCCAAATCTTCTTTGCCTTTTCTCCTCGGAACATTATCCTGCTGGCATACAAGAGACCTCAGCCAAATACTATGATTCTCCCATCCTTTCTGGTTCAGCTTCAGTTGCTTTTATTCTTCACAATTCTCTTTATTTCTTTGTTCTTCCATTCCCTACTCTCTGCAGGCAAAGCTGCCATTTCCTATCTTTTCCCAGTAAGCCACCTTCATCTTTACCCCAGTCCATACCAATGGAATTAAAATAAAAAAATTAGAAGTATAGCAGTTTTATATCTGATTTATAGTGACCTGACCAGCTTGTTCATGTGCTGCATCCCTTCCCACTTTTACATCTTCTGATGGGACTGTGAAAACTCTCCAGAATAGGGACTATTTTGTGTTTTGTCAGAGAATTAAGCACGGTTCTGAGCTAAGTCTGAAGAGCCCTCTCTAATTTGCTAAAGAAAATATCTGGGTAAAGTATGTCCCTCAGTGCAAAATAGTCGATCTGAAGTTCAGTACATCAGAGTATACTGATAAACTATCTAAATGCATTTGCCAAATAAGATACTTGTCTATTGTAAGCCACCCAAAAATATCCTCGTGGCTAGGATCCCTGTAAGTATAAACATTCTGATGAAGCAAAATGATTTAGAGTTACAATTAAAAAAACTAGAGTAAGCAAAAAGATACATAGGAAACACAATACTAATCCTATCCCAAAAGATTGTGCTATCCAAGGGGATCTAGAATATTAATTAGTAAGTTGTTGCAAACCTATAAAAAATCATCCCATAATTACTCTGAAAAAAGTTGCAATTTCAAAGCTACACTGCAGAATAGCATACTGGATTAATTATGCCAGACTGCAGCAATAACCTTGAATTAAAGCTGCAACCTTCTATTTTTAAGAAACAATTGCCTTTCTGGTTGATGAAACCTGTCGTCCCATCAGGTAACAGACGTGACCAGGAAAGAGAAAAGCGATAATGAGTCAATCCAAGCTGTTTGATACATTTCAAATCTTCCTCCCACAGAGTGTAGCTGCCACAAGCTACATCACCAGTCTGGTTCTTGAAAACTCGATCTCCTCCCTGATGGGTGAATGTGTCCCAGACATTAGCACCCTTTCCATCTGCATTCCAGCCTTCTGCTTGAAAAACAAAACTTGGTCGTTACACTTTTGACATCAAAAGACATATGTTGAATGTAAATATTTATCACAAACTAGGCACAAACCCCTCAAAATCCTATGAGCATCCTATCCCCCCCTCCTCACACCATTTAAAGTCACTAGGAACTTGTAAGCATTAGTATATATTTGCATTAGGATTAGCATTTATTCATAATTTTGCTTGCTGCTAATGATTTGAAAAATCCTGTTTTAAAAAGCATCCAGAGCTCTGACACTCTTCATATTTTCTTAGCCAAAAATCAGATGGTTGCAACTCTTGAGATATTATAGATTTTCACAAAGGGCATTTTCTAATGCAACTTCCATCCATAAATGTAAAAGATCAGTCCATATCAAAGAAAGCCTCGCGGGTATGAGAAATACATCCAACAAATAGGCACTTATGGCTTTCTGGATGTCCTTTGAAAATCCTGACAGTCTGTTAAAAAGAAAGGAATGCCATTATGAGCCATGGCCCTAGGCATATACAGGCTGAATTAATAACACAGCTCTGCAAAACTTCTGCTTTTTGCTTAGCCAAACATTCAGAGAAATGAATTTGGAATGCTCAAAACCCCTGCACCGTTTCCTTCACTTTCACAGTTTGGGGAAAATTCTTTCCAATCCCAAAACTGAGATAGACAGATTACCTTTAAAATATTCAAAATTTAGCTGTTGTTTGAGCTTACACAATACTAATACCACATAGCATTCAAACTAAATAAATGCACCTTTTTTCATGACAAGCTTCTTTGTCTTTCTAGGGGAATGCTGTAGCTGAGGCAAACATTTCATTTTTAATGTGGAGAGCTATGTAAACTTACACCCATGAAAAGTGTGATTTTATCATAAAATTCCAAATAACCCTAAAATGGCCAAGCTCATTTACCAGCAAGATTTTTTTGAGAGCCCCAGTGAATACACTGTTCCAGGGTTGCTCTTTAAAAACTAAAATGACATTGTGTGTTAAAATCATGTATAAATTAAATATCAGTTGGGTTGTAAGATTAATAACTATATAATAGCTACATATCAATCCTCAATAAAAGTGTTTTAATAATCAATTAGTATCATAGAAATTAGAGATGGAGGAGAACTATTAGGAGGTCATTGAGTCCATCCCCTGCCAATGCAAGATTGCTCCCTTAAGTATATTCAGTACTTAATACACATCTGTCTTATTAAATCTAAGTTTAATGCAAGGTTAAGCATATTGAAGACACTTAATTTAAAGCATTACTAAAATTTGTAATATCACTTCTATAACCTAGCTTTTCAAAGATCATTGTCACATTTCATGTTCTTTACAGAATTTTATTGCAGCACACGAACACCAATACATCTACATTTGGTTGGTCAGTAAATTAAACTGTTATAGGGGACAACCTTCAAAGTAGGTCAAATTTTAGATCCAGACAGTTTGAGTTTCTCTTAATCTCAGATTTTATCACAGACTTTGTACTGTGCCTGTATGCTCCTTGGAAAAATACAGTACTAAAAGTTTCCTACAGCCTGCTGCTGATTTTAAATATGCCTCCTGAAATAAATAGTCATTTTAGAGTGGTGCAAGAAATAAGAAATAATAGTAATTCTTTGGTGGTACTTAGAATTCAGAAGCCTTCAAGAGCAGGCTTCCTACACCTTAGCAATATTTAAAAGATGGGTAGATGTAGTGTTTAGTGATATGGTTTAGTGAGAGGGATTTTGTCAGTATTGGGTTGATGGTTGGACTCAGTGTTCTGAAAGGTCCCTTCCAACCCAGGCAATTCTACGATTCTATGATTCTGTGATTCTAAGATTCCATGATTCTATGATTCTATGATGTGATAGGGCTCCTTTTTCACTACAGTTGGGGTGAAGGGAAGCCAGAAACTGCCATAATGGGCAGCTAACATACCTTCATTTAAGAATCATCAGCTAGAGCAGAGGCTGAAGGATTTCTTTTTGGTCTGCCTTCCCCAGTAAAGGAGGTGGAAGGGAGAGGGGAGAAGCATTTGATTTTCAGCAGAGTATGACAGTACTCCTCCAGTGGTCATTAGCCACTGTAAAGCCTTGAGTGGGGCTAGAGTACAGGAGCTAGCTCAATGAAGTGCAGGAAGCCATCTAGACAAGGCAACAGAAAGCTCCACATCCTCCAGGGCATCCTGCTGAGCCAAACTTAGTCTGCGGAGGGCTCTGCTCCGCTTCAACGAACGGGACCTGGACCTCTGAGCTCGCTCAGGAACCTCCACATCACACAGCACTTCCCAGCATAGACACGTCCTCCAAGTTTTAGTGAGCTTCAAGGCTGCGAAAGAACAGCCATGAGGAACCCATTTTACACCTCAAACACATAAGTGAGACTGAGCCAGCAAATCATCATGTAACTTCCCATCAAATGATTAATACAAATTAATGTCATGAAACGTGATGCATATTCCCCCTTCTCTGCAGTTATTACAATGGGATAAGATAGAATGTTTTTCCATTTAAGTGAAGCTGGTGAAGCAGGAATATTACTGATCAGAGTATTTAGGTTTTCCTAAGTCCTTTTCCAAGTTAGTTTTTCTTCTAATTCAACTGTGCTTTCACCTTTTGGAATGAAATTTTCTTGGCCTGGTCTCTGCCCAAAAGGTGAAATTTTGTTTGAATTAATGCAGTCCAACTATTTGGCATATGAAAGAAGTGAAAAAACCCACTTTTACCATTACAAGAATTTTTTGCAACTTTTCCCTCTCTCTTTCTCTCAAAAAAAAAAAATAAAATCAAGCAGAGAGTTGAAATTTAGCATAGAAATGGCCCTCAGTAAGAAGAAGTGCTTTTGAGTGTTCTGGTGCAAATTGATTTTGATTTGACTGAGTCATGAACCTTTGAAATCTGCACTTTGAGCATGCAGAGTACAATTGGTATGATTTTTTTAGCACTTTGAAATATACGGAGGGGAGAAGGTTGTGCTGTGCATAAATACATAGCTGACAGTAAAAAAACTAAAGGAGCCCGTCAGCCCTCGCCTCCCCCGTGGTACGTGCAGCAACTGAGTTTGGACTCAGCAAGAACTGTTGCTTCGATGGCGCTGCCTCCAAGTTGGCAGCTGCACAGCTTCCACAGCTTTCAGGAGGAGGAATTCCCTGTTGAGTTTCTTACTTCTGTGGGAAAAGGGTCATTTGAGTAGCGTCTAGACCACATTATGGATTTTTTTTTTTTTTTCCTAACGTTTCTCCCACTCAGAAGCCTTAGGAAAGCTCATTATAAATACATTAAGAGAACATTAAAGTTGCACATCTAGCCACTCAAAAGGCAGGAAATTATAATGACATTCTATATGCACACACCATTCACATTTTAAAAATTAGTTAGTAGAGCTATGTGCATTGCAGGACTCGAGTTAGAATCTGGCCCAGAATATTGATTCCCCGGGAACAGCGAGCTGCTCAGTCTATTAGATGAAGCTAACTGAGCTCGTTAAAAGGTACCAAGCACGGGCAACTACTCTCAGCAATAACCAAGAACTAAAGGCTACATCCTCAAAGACAATTTCAGATCTACTGCTCCCATTTAGGTACCGAAATCGATGGGAGCTAAGTGCCTGTATGCTGCAGGGTATAATATGAAAAAACCAGATATATGTGTATTTTAAAGGTCTCTAAATACACATTTATGAAGGGATAAAGGTAGGGGGAGGGAGGGTTATGGCTGTGGGTGTCCCTGTACCTTATGGGTTTGCATTTCCTACTCTGCCACATATTGTCATATCATGCTGGGAAAATCACTTTATCAGCATCTCCATTCAGCTGGGAACACGACACACGTCCCTGGGGGAGGGCCTCCTCGAGTCCTCTCAGTTCAGTGTTTTTCATACTCTTTGGAGATGAATTCCTCACTGAGGACCCCCTGTGAGTCCTGAGATATGTCTGATGAGATAGTTCTCCCGTCCAGTTTCAGAATAGCCAATAGTAATCTACTTAAATTAGCTCTAGAGAAAGGAAATACACAAGCACTACTTGGAAAATTACTTATTTCTGCTTCCCACCCCCCACCCCCCCATTCCCAATAATTAGTGCAAAGTTCTTCCTCCATTTCCATTACCTCACCATATTTCTGAGATTAGAAATGTTTTTTACCCTCTTCTTACTGCTCAGGCCAGAAGTGTTTTAACAGAAGTGCTACGTGGGTTTGTGTCAGACACAGCATCTACATAACGAAGCGAAGAGCAAACACTCTCCTGCCGGGATCCAAACTTTTCATTCCCTTAAAACTTCCTTAACACTTTGGCAGCTAAAAATTGACACCTTTCAATTTGACACGCTGCTGTAGCTGCATCCCAAGCAAATCCAACTGGAAAAGCAATATCCTCTGGCACCGGCTGCAGAGGACAGGCGAATACACAACATTATGCGACGCTATGGGGATGTGGGCTTCAGACAACGGCTTCTGGCTCCATCACTCTTCCACTTGGTACAAGCAGATTCTCTAACGAAGACAAAAATAAACCCTGTGCAGCTTCAAACACTGAAGGGCAAGCCGTGTGCTTTGCATATCTCAGGATTAAAGTGGGGAGGTTCAGCCAGCTAAGGGTGAAAGTGGAAAAAGGCAGCGGTGGAAAAGCCCAGGGTGGTCACGTTAAAAGGGCTCCACCTCCCAGAACAGTTCGCTGTTCCCTTTCACTCCCATCTCACCTCCCAGCCAAAGGACTTTGTGGACCCTCTACTCAACATAAATCCTTCAGCTGCCAGGCAAAAAGTCATTTCCACCCCTCTCATTCAGTAAGCTTCAAACAACCAGCAGCACCCATTCTATTCTGGCATTGAATTTGTATTTTTTTCCTCTCCCAACACCAAAGCAACCAACCTGCAGTAGGTGAGAAAGGGTGTTTTAGCCATCACATCTTTAGCAGTGGACACCAATGAGCAGAAGAGGAAGATTTGTATGAGAGTCCAGACAGAGCAGCTATCTTCCTCCTCCTTCACAATCCCAGGGATGCTCTTTTTTTTTTTTTTTCTAGAGCAGCAATGACAACCTTATGGCAGTTGTGCCAGAACCAGCATCTGCAAAAGAGCCCTCAGGTCTCTCCTCCACCTTCTGTCGATGCTGTAGGGTTCCCCTGTCAGCAGGCTGAGAGGGGGGCAGCAGCAGGAGGCCGGGTACCACTGTAACAAGTGGGACTGGCTCAAAGCAGTTTACTGTCCCTTCCCAGAAAACTGCAGCCCCTGGCACACTAGATGGCACTACTGCGATTTTTTATTTTTTTTTTAACTTACAGGAGTGTTTTTCCCCCCATTTATTATAATACATATTCACACTGCTTTTGCCAAGGTCAGTATCTGCACTTGATGGACTGCTCAGCAATAACATATGATGGCTACTATTTTTGCCTTCTTGTTTACTTTTCTTGCACCTTTTTGATTTGGAAATCTTTCTGGGTAAGGACCTACTCCTGGAAAGCACTATACACATATGTGATTTTTTTCTTTGATAACAAAAATAAGACAAAACCTTACCATGCACAGAAACAGCCACTAATACAGTTAGCAAAAGTACTCCATCCAGAAATACACACAATGAAAGAGTCAACTTACTAGGAAAAAAAAAATCTTTTGTAGAGATGCAGAGAAGCTGATTTAGTTCCAGAGTGTACATTGCAGAACTAGACAGTGCAGTTGCAATGCAAAATAAATCAGACTTTCACAGCAGGTATGCATTTCCTCAAGTGTCTTTCAAAGGAAAGGTAAAAACCCCTTGAATACAAAGGAATAAAGGGGGAAATGTGACACAACACACCAACTTGTTCCCAAAACACACACTCACACATGGTCTAGGCAAACATTCATATCCTTTACACCTTTTATATACATCACAGAATCATAGAATAGTTCAGGTTGGAAGGGACCGTCAAGATCATGGAGTTCCAACCCCCCTGCCCTGGGCAGAGACACCTCCCACCAGAGCAGGTTGCTCAAAGCCCCATCCAGCCTGGCCTTGAACCCCTCCAGGGATGGGGCAGCCACAGCTTCTCTGGGCAACCTTTTCCAGTGCCTCACCACCCTCAACAGGAAAGAAATTATTTCTGGAATCTAAATCTCCCCTCTTCCAATTTAAAACCATTACCCCTTGTCCTATCACTATACTTCCTGACAAAGAGTCCCTCCCCATCTCTCCTGTAGCCCCCTTTAGGGACTGGAAGGGGCTATAACATCTCCTTGGAGCCTTCTCTTCTTCAGGTTGAAAAACCCAAGCTGACTAAAAGCTGATGCCATGAACTAGTTAATGTTCTATGGTTGAAGCAGCCTCGTCAAGCTTTCATTTGCAAGAAGGTAAGCATTGGACAGTTAACAGTAAAACTCAGCAGGGACACCTTAAATCATGATTAATAGGTATTAATGAACCAGAGTAATTATGCATATTTTTACATCATTAAATGTTATTGGTAGGTATCATTGAAAATTTAAGTGACATTAAGTCTTTTCCCAGAAAATCATACGATTCAATTTCACAAGAGCTATAATAAATACATAACTCAATAATAGCGAGAGAGGGGCAGACAGGAGATAGTAGCAATAAAAGCACAATAAAAAGTTTTATAAAAATGTTTAACCATAAAAACAAGGCTAAAAAGTGTCACTGCTGATTCCCTGGCAGGAATCAACAGAGACAAGAGATGGGTTTTAGGAGAGACTGAGTGGGAGGAAAATATTCCATAAGCAGCCTGGGGAAGAGTGAACAAAATTTGCCTCAGAGGTTAAGGCAGATTCACAGTAATGAGACAGCAGCTATGTCAGATAGGTAGGCAGATACAGAAAGATGCAGAGCTTCAAAATTCAGGGAAGCTGAGTTTATAGCAGCTAATCTCCCACTCTTCTGGTAACCCAATTTCTAGATTTGTGACCCCACTTCTGCTTGTATTTCTGGACCCACGAACTCGCTCCTTGTTGCAGTAGCGGGATTTGCAATTATATTTCCATCGGGCCCTTACGATGTACTTGCCTTCTTACTTTCATAATTTTCTCTACATCTAACAAATAACCTGACCTGACCCCAACCCGAATTTCAGTATTTCACTGTCCTATTGTTTTATTCAACACAAATAAATACAAAACTGTAAGAGATCTCAGTTCTACCAAGAGGCAATTTTTTTCCAGACTAGGTTTAGGCTTTTTACATTTGCACCAATACAGAATGCACGAAACTACACGAGCTCAAGCAAAGCATTCCTAGGAAAAATACAGCACTTCTTGGATATCCAAATGTATTCTGATAAAAATATTTTTGGCAGGTTAATAGAGATCAAGAGCAACTGGCTCTGATGCTGAGGGTCAGTAACCCAACTGTATAAAATGCTAGGTGTTATATTAAGGTGAAGGATGAACAGGGTTTGGCAATGGGCCCTTAACTCATGTGGGATTAATTATTATCAGAAGAATTGTATCTTGTCAAAATGAGTTTTTCATGACTAGATTGATGTCTCCTAATGACCTATTAAAAATATGTTTAATAGTATTTACTACACAATTTAGAAATTAGACTTTGAAGGGGTGTGTGTGTGTGAAAATCAAAATCTCTTTCCTGAAATGTTATACTGTGCAAGAACAAAAGAAGGGTGTATCTGCTTTGGAAACAAGGCTGTACGTCTCTGAATCAGCCAAAGATAGAAGTTCACTTATTCTGTGACTTGCCTTTGAAATTGCTACTCATAAATTTAGCTTTTTTCCCTGGCAACATAATGGAACAGCTATTGAGAAAACAAATTTACTAAAACACTTTGAAGTCTGCCAGACAAACTTGATTTTTTAATAGTAATACAAAATTAATGAATAGAGAGCAGTAGTATACTGTCACGTGTCTGAATTTTTGCAGCATACTGGGTTTTTTTCAGGATATTTTAGCACTGAGCTAAAGGTGTTCTCAATTACGTTATGGAGACAGTTTCCACCTCATACTGTGGCTGCAGTAGAAGACTCCTAACTTTGATCCTCTAAATTAAGCCTTAATTAGAAGCCTCTGCTGGATTGTTGATTAGCCTTTCTTCTCCCATCTCCAATGTGTCAAAATTCTGTTCCCAAACTTAAATCAAATTGGAAATGAACTATCGTGTTGACTGAAATGAAGGGTGATGACAAACAATGAAGGGTAATGATAAACAATAACTTTGAAGGGAAGCATTTAGTGCAGTACACAAAGATTGGTATTACTTCTGATCTCATTTAATAGCTTCAATAATGAGCTAGAAGAGGGAGTAAATGGTACATTAATGAAATCTGCAGATCTATTAAACTAGGAGGAGCTGAGCACACTGCTGAAAATGGAGAAATAATGCAAGGGGTCACGGGAAGATTAGAAACACAGGCAGAATATTGCAATGAGATTCAGTTCAGAACACGGAAGAATGATATTTGGATAAAAAAAATCAACAGATGGTAACAGGTAAAAAATTGGAGAGCTGTAATGCTGGAAGAGATTTAGAACTAAGAACATCAGGAAAACTAGGCAGGAGTCTGTAACTGAACAGCAGAAAAATAACCCCAGTGAAATCTGGGCAAAATTGTTGAAGAATAAGCAAAGTAGTAATGACTCATCTTAAAGCAGCTCTACAAACATCAGCTCTCTTCTGCATTTAGTCCAGGCACTGGAAAAACAGACTGTCACTCAGATGGTTAGAGATTTTGCAGCTATGGAATATTTTCCTGGAAGAAAACTTAAAAGGAAGCCATTCATTTAACAAACAGAGCGTTGTCCTTCATGAAGTGAATGACATAACAGTGAGCCACTGGCTAAAAGACAGTAAAAGAGTATGAGATGGAAGAAATAAAATATTCTCCCACTGCTTCTGGTAATTGCATCATGCAGCTTGAATTTTTTGATATTGCTGAGGAAACTGCCAATGTAATGCCAGCTGCTATGAGCTTTCCCATACCAGATATATGTGCACAATATCTCGGGGAGCTAAAGCTAGTTGTGAGCAAGTTAATTCCAGTCGAGGAGCTCACACAAATTAATCTTGCTGGGAATAGCATTACACAAACTCTAGCTGAGCGCCAAACCAATGTTACAGCACTGAACCAGAGATGGTTTCAAATACTCTGCATGGCACAGCATTAGGATGTATGGTACGTATGTAAAGTCATATTCCATATTGGTCATCAGTCTTCAAAAGTCCTTGGTGGCTCTTAGCTGTTGAAGGAATCGTCCTTTATTGCTGAGTGCCTCCATACAGTATTTTTAAGTGGGCTTTGCCGCTCAGGAGTTTGTCACTGTCACTATGTCGTGACCCATCACTGAGTGGGCAAAGAACAGGGCATTGATCCACAGCTTTAAATTTGCACACTTCAGTAGAAAACCTGGAAAAAGCCCTTTCCTGTAAAACCATGCTCTGTTCATTTATATCTCAGCATGTCCTGCCGTTCCACACTTCTGGATTGTTCACCTTCTAAGTGAGCAAGCTTAAAAACAATGAGCTGTCATGCAAAAATGTCAGGATGAAAAAGGGAAGATACATATATATGTATATATATATATATATATGTATATGAAAACCAACAGAAAAAAAATACCACAAGCACAGACAGATCCCCTGGTCCCTTATGAAAGCAACTTTATTTGCTGAGACAGCACCCCTTCACTGATGTTTTGAGGAGACCCGCCTGTTTTGCAGAAATTGAGAGTTTTAAGACCTTTGTAGAGCTACCAACTGGCAAACTTGTTTGATATGATTTCGCCAGGAAAATATCAGCCGTACCTAATCAGATTGGCTGCAACTGGTTAGAACGACGCATCTGAATGACTTTAAACTAAACTTGTCCACATTTTTTAAAAAGGCAGCAAAGAAGTCTTACGCATGTGTGAAAGCAGTATAGTTTCCCTATTTATGTCACGAATCTGTAGGCTATTTCACTACACTGCTGAATTTTAAAAATCACATACGTATAATCTTCGCTGCACACACCAAGTTCCACTTTAAAACCAGCATGCCCCATGTTTTTACAGTCCATGCATTTTGAAATCCCAGCACTTTATCCAGGGTTACCTCACACTAGAACATCATTTAAGTGCCCATATGAATACAAATCTAGATGTCAAATTTGACCCTCTTGAAAGTTTGGGCCCACTATCTGAAACTTCTCCCTCATTAACAGCTAAATTATATTTACCCTTCAAATCCTGTCATAGCACTCCTGTTTGAATCCTGAGAGATTATATAGGCGATGTCTATATTATTCTCTCACTCTAACACTCACAACTTACATATACCCAGCACAGCACAGATTTTTTGCCTGCTTCTGACCCCACAGGCCATCCCCAAGAAGAAAGCAGAGCAGGGCAGAGCTTGGGGAGACTGTAGCTCCCACCCCATGCACCCACCCACCTGCAGCTGCCATTGAGTTCCTGGGAGACAGAGGTGTACGAATTCTAGAATAGAATCATAGAATGGTTTGAGTTGGAAGGGACCGTCAAGATCATTGAGTTCCAACCCCCCTGCCCTGGGCAGGGACACCTCCCACCAGACCAGGTTGCTCAAAGCCTCATCCAGCCTGGCCTTGAACATCTCCAGGGATGGGGCAGCCACAGCTTCTCTGGGGAGAAAAGTGTGCTCCCATCACATCACACCATGGCTAAAAGCATTGCTGTGAAATCTGAAGGCTTACAGGGATGATGAAGCTTTGTTCTCATGCTCTATCAACCTTCCACTGTTATCAGTGGAAATTACTAGCCAGCGTCAACTGAATTTGACAGAAATTTCATGGCTGAACGAATGGATAGGCTGATATTGGTGTTGCAACTGATGGTAAGCCTGAAAAGTAGATGCAACTCTAACATCAGGCACCAGAGAATACACTCAGAGGAGACGCATTATAGATGCTGATACTATGGGAAATGCTTCAAAGAGGATGCATAAAACCACATACAAGCAGATATCAAAACCCTCAAATCAACCTGTTTTTAAAACTGAATGGTCACAGAAGCACTTTTTTATTTCTCAGTTCTATGCAGGTTTTCTCACAAAGACACTAATAGACTAGAAATATTTTTAACACTTTTTACTGTTTTTTTTTTCATTTCAAAGATTTTTTACTATTATTATTTATTGTAACGCAAACATAGAATTAGGAAAGGATTCTGCTCAGACCAATTTTATGCTGGAGATATATTGACTAAACCAAACGATTTCAACATTTATGAGATGCATTAAGTCCTGTAAAGTCCCACATTTTGTTTCCAGAATTAACTAGAAACAGTGTGACTAGTTTTTATAGCAGTGAAACTGTCTTTCATTTTCCTTTCTTACAGAAACGCTGTTTCTAATGTCACTGGCTATGACTAATGACATTGACTATGAGTTTAGCAAATACGCTTGAAAAGCTTCTTCCACCAGTCAGGATTAAGAAATCCCATTATATTAGTGCATTTACATACATACATTACATAAAATTCACTTCCCTATATCAGCAATACGGAACTATCTACTATTAAGCAGCAGCAGACTATGAGAGACAGTAGTTGATATTACTTTTCAAAAGATTTGTGCTATGCCATTATGCTGTAAATATTTTTGCCTTTTGCAAGAAATACTATCCATTGTACTCTTCATTTTTATCCTGCAAAATATTAGTGAACACTACTGCTTGCACCTGGAAAGGGAGATAAGTAGTACAGCAGTACTTTAATTTGACAAAGTAATTCAAATACCTATTTGTAATTCAGTAAATACTGGTTATTTTTCACACAACTTGTTTTTTATACATATATTTTTGGTCTTCCAAACAGTACTACAGATGTGCAATGATGTCTCAGGATTATGTTTTTCTGGGAATATCACAAAACATGTACCTGACCCTGAAGCTAAACTAATAGAATCAAAAGAAAAAAAAAATCAATACAACTGTTTAACATAGTTCTCTCTTGCTTGATTTAAACACATAAATAAAAAAAAGATTAAAGGATTTGGTAGGTATAATGGTGCAGCACTGACCTTTTCATCATCACAGAGGTTGTCTACTTAACAAAGAAGTCACACAGATGAATACAGTATCTCATTCAATTTAAACTCTTTAGATCTTTCCTCATGTTTTAGCTTGATGCAGAGAAAACTGAACATTTGCACGGTGTAGATGAAATCATACACATTTTCCCCTTCTGATGAAATGCTACTTAGAATTTCATAAGCACACACCAAAAAAAAAAACCAAAAAAGAAAAAGAAAAAGTGGAGTTTACGGGTAAGCAAGTCTATTTTTCTATCCAAGTCCTTTTTATGTCTCTCTCTTCGTTGCCTCTTTCAGAGGAGGCTGGTGAATAGACCTAGTGATGGTTGTTGTATTAAAGCCTTGGGCTGCTGAGTGAGCCATATCCAGTGGGAGGCCACAGCCACAGAGCTGAGGATGTGAAATCTGGGTGAACATACACACCCAGCTCAGAAATATTTCTGGTTCCTTACATTCCCATGGAGGCCCGTAGAAAAATGGTGTTTCTGGAATTAAGAGACTACATCGTGATCTATGACATAGATGGGATGGGGGACACAAAGGCATCCTTTTATATTCTAACCTTTGAAAAGTAGACTTTGTAAATTACCACTATTTTAGCAGAAGGCATAAAGCAGTTAATTAAATGTATTTAAGAACTCTCTGCTGGTGGTGGTGCTACCCAGCATCACTTTCCTCTCAGTCTGAGCCAAGGCAAGAAGCTGTAGCAACAGAAAGCTGCTACCTTTTATGTGGACTGTTACTACAGCTTGTCATTGGTTTCAGTTAATTGTTTCCTTGCCAAAGATTGAGTAACTTTACATTGAGTTCCAAGTTCTGCAGCAGAGTGCGCTCTACCAATTATAAATTATTTTTATACTCTGCTTCTGGCCTGTATTCCTGATCCTAGCGTCTGCTGCTTTTTTTTTTTTCCCCAAGCAACCTTTGGCAAACAATCAATCTTTGGCAACAAAAGGGAGAATGGCAGGGAAAGTTTAGTTTGGCCTCTGAACTCTAGCACTCCTCAGTCTCCGTGGGAACAGCCCAATCTAGTTAACGTGAAGAAGCTGAGAAGGGCTGAAGCGTTCTCAAGGCGGACCAAATCTTTGGCAGATTACACAACCAAACTCTAACAAGTTCCCCGCTGAGCTTTTATGAAGTGTATTTCTTCCAAGGCTTATACTGGCTCCCAATTTTAATGAATCTTAACAGGTATGGCAAGAGAGGTGGGCTGACAAGCACGTGTCAGTGGTGGCCCAGTTTTGATTCGCTTCTTCAGTCTCTGGAGATGCTAAAGTTATCTTGTTTACTTCCTGCAAAAATCTCATGTTTCAGACACTTCTGATCCACACCAGGGCAAATTTGAGACTGAAAGGAAAAAGGCAGTCAGACTGCCAGTCCAAACCAATGAGGAACAGATGCAATGATTATTAGAGGTGTTAACTGAAGTATTTGCAAGAAAAGAATCCAGTTCTTGCTTTGCCTGAGTTGGGTTAGAATCTGTTTTTCTCACTAATCAGATGAGTGTTCTAAGGGGTTCATATCAGCCATTCTGCACTGAACTTACACGTTCCTCTCCTTTTTTGGCATTCTGGATGTTATTGATAAAAAGCATATCATAATGCTACATTTTAATAAAATACCTAGGTTTTAATGGACCCGTCACTTTTCAAGTAATAATAATCTCTGCTTTTTAAGCCCCATCTTTCCACATTCACCGTTTTCTTCCTTTTAAATGTATTAGTGAGGAATTCCTCAGAGTGCCATGGGAAAATGCAAATTCTATCACCCCTCTGACAAGCAGAATTCCCATCTTGGACTTTACACGGACACAACCTCTATGAGCAAAATCAACACAAGCTTTCCATTAAAGTCAGTGGAAGTTGGATCGGGTCTAGGCTTTCACCAATATAAACCATTTACTCAACCTCAATAAAAGGAGAAGAAAATATAACACACGAATGATACCCCATTTTTTTTTCCTCCAACAAAATGTCCTTTTTCATATAACTGCAAACTGATATTTGAAAAGCTATTTTCTCAGTCTTCTTTCAACATGGCTGATCTTCCACTATGGCAATGGGAAGTTTGAATGGATATTGCAAAAGGGATTGGGATTTTTCTTTCGCTCTCCCTCTCCCAGTCAAGATGAGCCAACTCCTCATTAACATATGCTGTATGTAAGGTTTCTAAGAGTTTTCTAAAGACTGCAGGTTCTGTATTTCCCTTGCAATTACAGCACAGTCTTGGACTGATGCCTAGAGCAGACCAAAGATGTGTATCTCTCAGCATGCTCTGTCATGTGCTATTGGTTATAAAGCTTGCAATTGTTGTACAGCTGGATAAGTGCCTTATGCATACCTTTGCCATTCAAGGAGAAGACTTTTAAACAAAACCAAACCTTTGTTCTCCTAGGAAAGTTTGATGAGAATAATGTCAGCATGACAAAGCAACCTGGGAACATTTCCTTAAGAGAAGATCTTGTGTATAACTTTTGTTTCTGGCAATATCTGGTTATTTGCACGGAATACTTTACAGACATTATTTTCTCCAGGCATTGGTTTATTTTCTCCTTATTAAAAAAAAAAAAAAAAAAGTTAAATTAATTTTTAAATTTTTTTAACTTTTTAATTTTTTTTCCCCCTTGAATATGCTGAGTTTTCAAATGAGAAGAGTTCACAGATGGAACAATGGAAAGAGGACACAATAAGTAGGAAATAACACCGTCAAAAGACAAACAATCCTTAAAAAAATCAACTGACACCAATTGTTTCCTGCCACAATACAGCAAGCATCCCAGTGCAAAAACATTCCAGTGCTGTTACTGGATCTTTCAGTCTGGATCTACTGCACTGATCTTTCTCTGTCCCTGAAAAGACACTAGAAAGGAGAAGAGAGTCCCTGGAGGAAAAAGAAATGATTTCTCAAAAAGCCATACAAAAGATCAATATCAGGATTAGGAAAATGCTTAGATCTTTCATCAGGCAAATGTCCTTTGCAGGGGACAATACCTATCTGTCCCTTCTCACATCTACTGCAGAATTATCTGGCATTGAGCACATTTCTGAACAGTTAAGAAAATGTGCAGATATAGCTGTTTTGCTTTACAGTATATAATTATTAAAAAGGAAGGTGGTAGGTTTTTTCTGTTAGCTTTAATTGTCTTTTATATTTATGTACATACTGAAAGTCAGTTTGTAGTGCTGCTTTGTTCTGAGAAGCATTTCTACAGAAATGCTCAATGGAATACGTAACTTCATACATTCCTGCAAAAACTGACTTTAACAGAGCTTTATAACTCAAATGTTAAAATGTCAAAAGGAAGACCTGAAACTCAAAATCACGTATCCTAGCTCTGCCCTTCTCAACATTTTCTATGCAATAACCTGTATGTAATGCTGAGTGGATGCTGAAATGTATCTTTTCATCCATAACTTTGCAATAGCAAGTTTTCTGTACTAAATTTACCTTGTATTTTAAAAATTTAAAAGTTGAATGATTGCTTATTAAAGTCAATACCACAGAATTTCAACTCCTGTGGAGAAAGAAATCTTAAAGGCTTGTGTTCAATATACAACCGATTCAAACACGAAGCCTGTAATGACATTAGAGATTACCTTTTTATCATTCAAATTTCTCCTGTGAATCTATAAGAGAAAGAGGTGATTTTGTAAAAGACATAATTATAACTGCTTTTGAAGTGAGATGTGATCACAATCTAGCAAGACAGTGGATAAGTATTTGACTGTAGGACTAAAATTATAAGAGATGTGGCAAATCTATCTGCAAACAATAGCTTTTTCATCAGACAGCATCAAAAGAGTCCTATGCGTTTCCATTGTGGTTTATTTCTGTTATTGCCCACCTAGAACTTTAAAATTTATCCTCTTACAGTCATTAAAACTTGAATATAAACTCTTCTCGAACTGTATTTTTTTTATGTATAGTACTGATGTATATATATACACACTATATAAAAGGAAAGTATTTTTGAAAGCTGGAAATTGCCAGCTGTTTGAGCTGTTTGAGCCTAATTCAGGGAAATCTATGGAGTAATGCCATTATTCCCCTCAGAGCATCTGATACCTGTAACCTGCCATGGGTTCATTCATTCCACTCACTTCTTCAGGCACTATGTCTCTTTATAATTCTTTGACCATTGTGAAGTCCCTCCCAAGTCCTAATTTCCTATGCAAAGTCGATGTTTGCACACATTTATTCTGAGACAGGAACCCCATCAAGAGGAGAGGAAGTAATTCAAGTTTCCAAACATCTGCAACCTCATCATTTCCCTGTCTCTTAAAGTTCTATTTCTTTCCATACGTAGACAATACCATTGAGAAGAAACATAACTTGGATAATCCGTGTAACTCTACCAAACAGGAATAGGTAATAAAGCACTGAAGAGAACATGCCTATACTAAGTGTTCTCTGAGATAAATTTCAATGTCTTCAGATATGAGTGCTGCTTAAAGCTCTGTAAGAAAAAAATCTACAACCCTTCATGTAAGAAAAAGCAAACCGTTACATGACTTAAGATCAGAAAAATGGATGAATTTTTTTTTTCTAAAACTTGATAAGTGACCTATGTTAAAATTATCCTTTGGTCAGTGATCATGTCTGAGAAATTTCAGTTATGAAGGTGAAAGTTTGACAAAGTCATAAATAAGTAAAAGGGATACACAGAAAACATAAAGAAAACTATAAATGTCACCATTGTCTCCATCTGGAAGACCACTGCCAGTACTTTCACAGTGCAGTACAGACAGCAGAGTACAGTGATCTATGGAACAATGATCTGTCATCAATAAAGAGAAAAAACATCATGAAGACTGGAGATGAGCTCATGGATCATCCAAAAGACCACCTTCTGAACAAAAAGACAGAGGAAAAGAAAGTCTGTTTTAGTCAGCTTCAGTTACTTTCTGGACTAACCCTTCCACCACCAAGTCATCATTTTCCAAATATCCAGTTTTACTCGCCAATTACTCAGCAGAACATGACATGAGCAATGATCTGAAAGTTTTCAGCTGGTTATATTGATCAAATATATAAACAAAACACAACTGTCAGTTGCTCTGAGTTTGCTGCTGATGAAGTGGTGTTTAAAACAATTAATGGATTAATACTTGAACACAGAAGAAAAAAGCCTAACTGACATTGAAAAGTAAAAATGTTTAGTGCCTAATTAATTAATAATTTGCCTTATAATTGATTTTTTGAATTGTTTGCCTGGCAAAACAGAGGTATGAACTATAATTACCAGCTGCCTATAATAGCTCATTTTTTTTTAATTTCTGTTAATTATTTCTAAAGTAAAAGAAGCAGGATCACTGAGGCCGCCAAACTCTCTTTGAATTATTGGTGCTAAAAGAAATAAATATCAGAAAATGCCAATTATTGCAAAACGTAAAGGTTGATTACTTTTTCTAAAAAAGGGCAGATGAGCAAATGCTATGAAAAGCTGAGGCAGGGCTGGGGCACACAAAAGAATTACAGTAAACTAATGAGCTTCCAGGTGTCGGCTGAGCCTGGGTAACTAACAATATTTGCACTCTTAGCCTCAAGCAAATCTGGAGCAAAATGTGTTCGATAAATCTTCAGGGAGAGCACCCTCTGTCAGCAGGATCAGCCCTAAACAAGAGCCAAGTTTGCAACGACCCACCACTTCACGAAGAATAACCTTCCTCATTCCTTCTTGTCCTGATCTGAGAATAGGAATGATTTCAGCTTTTAAAGGTGGGTATTTAATTTCCCTCTGACAGCAACAGAACGATGGAAGACTGAGTATAGAAGAAGTATCTATAAAATGGTGGCTGCTTTCAAAAAGAGGCTTGGAGTGAAATTCCCTATTGGTCTCGCTGGAATATGTAATTTATGCTTAGCCAGGTAAGATGGGTGGCAATCTAGCTGTTAGATAATAAGGACTTGAGTTAAAGAAAATGGAAGGGGAGAGAATTAAGCATGAAAAGAACAGTATTGAAAGAAAGGGTGAAAACTGAGAGATTAATTTAGTGTTAGTCCCATTTTATCTCCTGTAAGTACATTTTTTAATTCTTTAAATCAAAGTTCTTCTACTCTATGTGTGTTGCCATTATTCCCCTGGAATTTAAAGTGCCTGTTTTGTTCAGCAAGTGCATGTTAGAAATCTTGGGCTATTAAAAGATGGTGCCAATGTTAACTATTATACAAAGGATTAAATCTTAACTAAGTAGTATTAAAAAGTGACTTTATAAACCTTTAAGTTATTGGTACTTCAAGAATTTTCAAAGAAAAGAAGACCAATATGAAGGATTAATAGTTAAGGTTATGCAAAATCCACTTAATCAGCATGGCTAATTTTAGCTTTAAGTAAAGCTGCTGGCAACTATGTGCATTTTGCTTTGGGGCTTTATTTTTGAAGAGAGTGATGAATACATTTTTGAGGTAAATTTATCTTAACTGAGTGTCTACCTAATGCTCTTTAATTGCTGAAAAAGTGATTTTAATAGCATTTGCATTTAGGAGAGGAGGGAGGTCTTCAGCTGTGCATCTTTAAGACCCTAAAATAAGCATTTTATTTTCACATTTATATAATATACTGTTTGACTATAAAACAGGTGAGTTTTATAAACAATGCAGTCGTCAACACGGGCATTGTTTATGAAGAAAGAATTGTTCTCCTGACAGTACATATCCTATTCAGAAAGGAGCCAAGGAAAATTGGAGTATACTCTGAAGATACAAGCACAACGACTCACCAGACTATCTGGGGCACAAATGTTGAGGATGAGGGTCTTCTGCTGACAAATGCTACCTAAACAAGGCAGATGTACAGAGTGTCAGCTCAAGCACCCCAGGCATTTTAAGCCAGAAATATAAACTGGCTAATAGTACTCTTTTACCCAGCTCCGAAATCATAAAGGATTAGATCATTCCACGTGAAGTGGATCAGATATGGTTATGCTCTGAGTGAAAACAAAATGATGTGAACACTAAATCTCCTGTCCAGCGAGAGTCAGAGAAAACCTGCATCTCCCATGGATGGGGCTAAGAGAGAGCAAGGAGATGGGCATTGGGTGAACTGTTTTCTCAGCATTGAGAAAGTCTTCTGGGAGGAACTACCTTTATGTTACAAAAATTAATGACCACAGTCATCATTCCATAGTGGATTACAAAGGGCTTTTTCTAGCAGGAAAAGTGGGGAAGCCTGGTAAACTGTACCATTGATTTACCAATGATGTTATTGCAATAGGAGGCCCAACTAAAATTCGGGTGAGGATACTTATGTTAGCACACTGATAGTGTTTATTTAAACAAGGTAATGTTATGTTAAAATGTATAACCAGATCCTAGCATACTAGTATTAGACAATTTAGGTTTTCATTAACTGAAGTCTTTTTAGGCACCTTCAGAACTATTTTTTTCCCGTGTCATGGGTAAATTAATAGTAATTCATGCAGCTTTGCCTCTCTATCCTTGCTGTCACGGCCTGAGAAGGTCATCCCAACTTCCCATTTCTCTTAGGATTTTCACTACTATTGCTTTTTCACTGAACCTATGTAGGAACTAGGATCATAAGGGGTGACATACTGGATTGGATTCAGGTTTCCCAGAGAAGCTGTGGATGCCCCATCCCTGGA
>BJBW01016011.1:0-17048 GCA_004320125.1 Scolopax mira
TCCAAAGAGAAAGATCTGGAGGTCCTGGTAG
The DNA here is from genome assembly GCA_004320125.1 of Scolopax mira. Taxonomy (NCBI): domain Eukaryota; kingdom Metazoa; phylum Chordata; class Aves; order Charadriiformes; family Scolopacidae; genus Scolopax; species Scolopax mira. The sequence goes on from BJBW01016011.1 coordinate 32, forward strand.
ACAGCAAAATGACAATGAGCAAGCAGTGTGCTCTTGTGGCCAGGAAGGCCAATGGAATCCTGGGCTGCATAGGGAAGAGTGTGGCCAGTAGGTCGAGGGAAATCATTCTCCTCCTCTACTCAGCACTGGTGAGGCCACAACTGGAATACTGCATCCAGTTCTGGGCTCCCCAGTTCAAGAAGGACAGGGAACTGCTGGAGAGAGCCCAGTGAAGGCCAGCCAAGATGATTAAGGGATTGGAGCATCTCCCTTATGAGGAAAGGCTGAGAGAGCTGGGACTCTTTAGCCTGGAGAAGAGAAGGCTGAGGGGGAAACCTTATTAATGCCTATAAGTATCTAAAGGGTGGTTTGAAGGAGGAGGGAGCCAAACTCTTTTCAGTAGTTGCCAGTGAGAGGACGAGAGGCAATGGGCTCAAGCTGGAACATAGGAAATTCCACTCAAATATGAGAAGAAACTGCTTCACAGTGAGGGTGACGGAGCCACGACCAGGGGGGTCGTGGAATCCCCTTCTCTGGAGGTTTTTAAGACCCACCTGGATGCAGTCCTGAGTGACATGCTCTAGCTCTGGGCAGTCTTGCTTCGGCAGGGAAGTTGGACTAGATGATCTCTACGGTCCCTTCCAACTCTAAAAATTCAGTGAAATTCAGTGAAACTTTAACACGGTGTGGCACAGATTGGACTAGCGCCATAGTACTCAGCGTAAAATATCTTTATTGTTCAGATCTCTGGACACACCAAGTAAAGAAACACTTAATTATGGCTACCTGCAGAGTAGTTAGGAATAGATCTTGGCCTTCTGTTCAGAAAGAGGCAGTCAAAAAAATATCTCATGGCAGTCACTGAGGATTTCCCTTGTCTAAAGAGTATGTATTTAGTAGGAAGCTAATCAAACCAGTTGCTATCAGTTTCTTATTCTGTCAGCAATATTATGCCTTGGCTGGTGGAACTGAAACTGTTTCCTACCTATCAAAGCACATGATGTAAAGGTTTTGGGTAACAGAGAGCTACAGTAGTCTTTAAACTCATACTGAGTTACTGCTATAGTAAGTCCTTGGATTTATTGGCACCTCACATCTGTTGTAACTGTTCCTGGTTATTACACTGCATTGTTATAGCTGAATCAAAAGTTGATGAACACAAATCTTCCTGTCCTTACCCTTCATCCAGAAGTTTTTAGTCATAGCTGAATTTTATCAGTTATAATATCTGTTTCTCTTCAATTGTATCTATTATCATGATCCTTCCATATTAGAACATCTCGTCTGTAGCTTTCAAAACCTACACAGCTCTTACCTTTTTAAATAATTTGATTCATCAGCACTCTAAGAATAAAGTTAAAAATACATATGCAACAAATGCACTTTTTTCTTTTAAACAGGCTTTTAAATTTTCTTCTGTCAAGAAGCTGGACAATGTTCTGACTTTGCTATTGAAAAGCAAAGTATCTACTTATGAATTCAGCCCGTTCCAAAGTGAAGAAGAGCACTATCAACAAACTAGTGAGTCATTTCTTCTATGAATTGATTTTTATTACTGATGCCATAGTTGTTACTTATAAATGTTAATAAGACAATCTTTAAGAATTTAAAGCCACTAGTGAAATGCAACTATCCACAATAAAAACAACATAACCAGGAAAAACAGGGAAAAGAATTCTGTAAATCACTACTTTGTGACTCAGTACTATGTATTCATACTTGTCGGGATGTTTGATCAACTTTGGATCAACTGCAAATTGACACCTTTATAGCTGAGCAAATTTATATTTATGGTGAAAATGGGCAATAACAGGCATGAGGAGATGCCTGTACATCATATATATATTTTTTTTTCTAATTGCTCTTCTGCAACGTTATTTAAACACTACTTTCCCAAAGCCTGGTGACATAAAAAGAAAATTGGAAAGATTTCCCTGTCTGAAGAGAATGGATGGCTTTTGAACTTAGAACAGCACTAAACTTCTCTAATCATTTTAGTACCTATGCACTTGATAGTTTCCATTATTTCTGGCCAAAAGGTAATTATATTACTTTTAATTAAAAAAAAAAAGTCATCCCAGGCTTTGTCCATAAAGTAGACACATTACTTGCACAATTCTGTAGTGTGTCAACAAAATCTAATGTTTATTACCAAATGGAGCGTCCTGGTTGAACTTGTTAAGCACTAATTAAATATTCAAATTGATTTGCAATAAACCAAACCATTATTTAGTTTCTGTTTTAAAAGCATCATTATGATGTTATTTCAGATGTGTGTTAGACCTCAGCTTTTCTGAGAAACTTTTGGGGAAAAACAAAAGCCAAGAAAATGTGTTTCTCTTCTGAAATACTTAAGAAAGAAGTGTTTGAGTTATTGGCCGAGTCCTGTTTTATGTACCTGGTCTATGGTTTTGATAAAATAAGCTCACTACATCCAACTAAAACATAACACTTCTTGTAACCAAATATAGCAAATTTTGAAAGTAGCTCTACTGCCAATCACTATCATATTTTTTTTCTTTTCAGTAAGGCTTCTTAATATGGAATTCACCCCTCTCTAGTAGTTAAATGTGATTCTACTTGTGTTCTGCAAATGAGCTTAAGTGTGAGTCTAGGTTACTAGAAGCAAGCAAGTAGGTATTAAGAGAGGTAACTGTCCTCCACATTTCTTATGCAAGACTGCAGGATGGGCATGTATAGGACACATTAGACAGCCATTCCTAATGTGAAATGTTAGTTCTGATGAACAAAGATTTTCTGCCTCTCTAGTAACCAGATAGATCTGTGCACACTCTTAAATATTGAGAATAATGCTTATTGTGTATGGTTCAAGAGCAGGTGGACTGCTTGTGAACTTGTGCCAAGTAGCAACCCTAAAATTAAATGGTTTGATCTACGGTGCAACAGAAAAGTTAGATGCCTATATTATTCATGAAAGAAAGGTGTGGTTGTAGAGCTGGAAGCATTCAGAATGTGGGAGGCCTAGGCTCTGATCCCCCTTTTGCCTGACTCCCTCTAAGAGCATCCCAAACAGGCATTAGGTGTATCAAGTCTAATACAGAACTAGCATCTCCTTGTTCAGCCATTTTTATAGCATTTTATTCCAAGCTCCGTTTTAATTCCAATGAGAAAATGTCAAAGAATGAAAATTAATTAAATACTTTTGGAAAGGATGTGAAGCTACTAGACGAAAAGCTTGATAGCACTGAGATTAATTTTTCTTGTATCTCTGAACCTGCAGATGAGTCACCCCTAACTTCATAATTTCTGTATGTGCTGCTTTTCCTTAGTGGTCAAAATAGGCTAACTTACGCCAGAAATCCGGTTTTCTGTTTCCAGGGGGAACACGCACACTTTGCATTGAGACGTACTTGGCTGAAATAGAAGCATGTCAATAAGTCAGAATACAGTTAAACTTCTTAGTGGAAACGTGTGACTCTATACGATTCCTGACCACTTCCAAAGTTTGCTTCTAAAGGCTTCAAAGCCTATTGAACTCAATAGTTCGTCTAACCTCTGGTTAGACTTCATATCAAATGCTTAGTTGGTAAAGCTTTGAATATGTAATCTTCCTCCAAAACCTAGAGTGAGTTTTTTGTGCATCTAGTGTCTAATGTACGATAGTATATCTTCTGGCTTTCCAGTCCAGGTGTAAAAGCTCTAGCTCAATAATAATACCTCTACCCAAAGGTAGATCTATTTGGAAGTGAGATGCTTCCAAAGTAAAGATGCCCTCCTTTCCATCTAAGCAGTAAAAAACCTTACATCTCTTTAAACCTTATCCTTTGACTGTTTCATGACTTCATTCATTGACATGACTACCTGAGATCAGTCATGCAGCATGAGGCATAGATAAGAGAAAATTTCAAGTACAGAAAATTTCTGTACTTGAGACTTCTCAATACGAAGAAATAATTAAGAACTTGTGATTACTTTTATTGAATAACTAAGGAATTAAATGGTTTGACTTCTCACAAAGTGTACAGCTGAGTGATTAAAAACTTAGGAATGTAAAACTAAATAGAAAATCTAATCGGACAAAAGTGCGATGTAATCAAAGAAAAATGCAATGTGATGCTTGTTTTTATTAACAATGGTTTAGATCAAGACATCACCAGATGTGTTTGCAGCTCCCCTCCCCTGAATGGCTGTTTAATAACTTTTTAGTGTGACGAATGCGATACTTGCAAGAGGTTGGTGTCTAAGCTGGCAAAGTCAAGTTGGGTGACAAAGGTGCAAAGGGTTAACTCTGATACCATTTTACTTTCAGTGCTTCTATTACAAATGTCTGAATAATCCTCTCAGTTAACACTTCTTTGTTTGGTTCACTCTTCAGTGCATAATTTCAGATTTGCTAATTTAAGACAATCTTATTTTGTCTTTATTTTGTATGCAGAATCTCTATAAGAAATGAAATGTCATCATTTTAGGTGATAAGAATAACAGCATGTATGTGATATAACTATAGCTCTGTGTGTTTCCTATTGTGTACATACATGATCATATTTATAGTATTTTTTGCTTGCAGACCCTGAGGCTGTTTACTTGTCTTTCAGTTTCCATTTATTTGAATTAAGTTGGAGACTTTGAGCACCTGATGGTGGGCCTTGTTTAATGTGATCTTTTCTGATTGACTGGTCTGTTATATCAATATAACCATGTCTCATAAACATGTGATTACCTGTCTCTATATTAACATAGGTATATGTTAAGTAAGCTTATAAATAAGATGTGCTTAGGATAGAATCATCCATTTTTATTTCCTTGGGGTCGATTCAACTATAATATTTTCAGTATTTCTTTTAAATACTAATTTTAAAAGGGCAAAATGTCCTGAAAAACTTACTACGTTACCATAATATGTAACAGAACTTTACCTGCTTAGGTATCACTGGATATTGATTTCTGATAAGGGAAGTTTTGATATGGATTCCAAATAGTCTGGAAATTTGAATCTCTTGCTGTCTAAGCAAGGAGACTTGTTTGAGCAGTCCACCAGACTTTGTGAAGTTCCTTGCTATATGAAAGCTAGGGCTGTTGCCTGACAAGCACTTCAACATGTATGAAATAATCTTTCTCTATGGGATTTCACTTGCTGGGCTATGTGCAGGAAGGAAATTACATCTCTGCCTAAATGGAGGCAACAACGATGCTATATTTTTACTCGTTTTTTATAACTTTCTCTTAAATTCATCAGTATTATAATAAAAAAAATTATTTATAAATGCAGCAATTAGAAATGGTAAAAATAGGAATTTGTGCTGAATTTTTTACAAACCATGTTTTACAATGATAGCCATTGGAATGTATTTTGCCATGCATGAGTTTCAGTCGCTTGCCTCTGATGAAATATCCTATTGTAATAGTTATTGTAGTAACCAGAAAGTAAATCGGGAGCCTTTGCCAGAAAAATAGTGTTGTAATTGCTGTATATGCAAAAGTGTGTTGGAAATAAATTACATATTTCAGACACGAACTGTGCCACCTTTTTTTTTAATTGCTTGTCGTTGTTATTGTATGATACATTTTATATAGTTCTAAAGAATTTAAAAGTATCTGAACTTTGTCAAAATACATTTAGGATTATGCATGGGTATTACCTACTAGCATTATAGAAGAATTAAGATTTTATTCAGCTTGTCAAGGGGAAGAATGTTTTAGTAATGAGTGATATTTAAAGAGATTATTCTACAGTCTCTGAAGGGGAATACTTTGAACACCAATAAGCTGACAAAGCTAAATACAAGCTGTAGAAGTCCCTGGAAAAACAGTGTTTAACAGTAGCGTTAAGTGAGAGACAGAGCTGAGGCATGTTTGTGATTTTTTCCTGATGGTGTCTTTCATCTTTTGTGGAAAAACATATAACTAAAGCAGCAGGTATTGTGTTGAATATTGTATGTTCCGTACCAAACTGATTTCAGGATAACTTGTATGTATATTATTCCTTTATATTTTGTCAATAGAACCCAGTTAAAACATGCTAACAAATCCAAAATTCATATTTCAGAACTTTTCTGGAGGTGGGGAGGCTCTGATTCTGCTCTTGAACCCTAAGGTTTGGGAATTCTTGGTGCATTGATTCCTGTCCGAGGATGGCAGTTTACTTGAGGAAAGCCTGTTTCTTTCTCCAGTATTAATGAGTTTTCCATTTTTTTTACAAAAACTTTTTTTACAAGTTATCTGTTACTATTACTCTGATTTAACTTAAACATCAAGCCTTATGAAAACTCCTGAATTTATTCTTTTTGTAGAAAACAGTGATTTTTGTCACTTAGCACTGCTAGCAACATAACAAGTCCTATCCTCATTTCTCTCATTCATTCTTTCAAACATCTATTGCAAAGGAAGAATTCATGTCTGGGTTTTCAGCTGCTAGCAAAAAAAATGAAAGAAAAGATAGACTGGTCAAGAAGAAACAGATGGAGCTTTAAGTATTTCTTTGGTTGAATTGATATTGATGCTGTAGAAGTAATTTTAACTATCTGCTTAAATTGCTTTAAGAAAAAATAAATGTCCTGTATCAATAATTTGGGAAATAAGATGGAAGTCTTACAAGATCTGCAGAATTATCACTGCAGGCTGTTCTGCTTGCTTACTACAATTTTATGAAAATTCCCACAGGCTAAGACAGTGCTACAATACACTAATACTAGATTTTATGATCTGTTTTACAGCTGAGGTGTTCCAGAATGCTCTGCAGAGTAGAGAAGGGATTATGACAGGACAAAACACTTGAAACAGCAAATCTGTCCTAACCTTGTGTGTGTCAACTGAAACTTTAGTGCAGTTGCCAAACAACAGCAGTTTTTCTCTGTTAATATCCTTCAGTAAGGGGCTGCTATTGAGTAAAGCTGTTCCATTCTGGTTCACTAATAACTGTATTTTCATTCAGTTCTGTATATTTAGCTGAAATGTACCAGTTGTTCCAGTTTCACAGCTGATAGAAGTTCCAGCAATTTTCCCCAATTCAGTGTGACAAACTTGCGAGTTCGAGAATGATATTTTCTGCCTGAAGCATGTGTGCTTTCAAAGGGCTACAGCATCTTGCTACTGTGTATAATACAAAATTTCAGTTAAAGCAGTTAAACACAGTATGGTGGAAATGTCTTTACAGCAGAACATCTAATTTGTCTTAAGAGCTCACTGAATTTTGTGAATTGGCAATTAAGTAAACAATATGAGTTTAAAAAAAACCCTGACACAAATAGATCTTGCAGGGAGTTAGGAGTTATTCTTACTTAGTTATTTTGACAACGGTACCCTTAAGTTGTCATTGACTTTTGCTGTAGAGCCTGTAGGAAAGAGCTAACTTCTTCACCTTAGTTAGGTGAGTTGAAAGAGATTTAAATAGTGGTGGTGCTTTTCAGAATGAGGGCAAAAAGAAAGACCTTCATGAAGGGCTTCAGCTGTCGATTTTGAGGTCATTTATCTTACTATATTTTAAAATTAATTAAGTATGTATTTAGGGGAGGAATTTCTGAGAGGTCAAGTCCAACAGCTTTTTCCTCTCACTGCAGGGGTGGCAAAGCAATTATCTTATACAGGGCAGAGAATCACTTCCAGTACCACAGCTGTGCACAGAAATGGGCATTGAAGCACTGAGGGAACAGCAGCCATTGCAACTGTTGGTATAGCATTTACCAAGACAGATCATACCAAAGTGGCCTCAAGCAGTTCAATAGCTCAGAGTTTTCTGTCAGCAAGACTTAGAAAGTTTGGCCCATGAAAGTTGCACCCTACTTTATGTAAGCGCAGGGGGCTGCCCTGTTCAGAGACACTTGTGTTGCCTAAAAGGCTTTGCAAGTTGAAGTTGAGTTCACGGTCATCTGATGGTCTTCACAATACTATTTTGCCTTGTGTGCAAATTTGACAGCACGAGGCTTCTGTTTGGTGGGCAGAAGAAATGAAATCTGTCCATTTGTACCATTCAATAAAGACTTTGCATATGTCTGCTCTCATGGGCAACTGATCTTGCACACCACCAAAGCAAGATGTGGAGGTCCTCCTTTTCTGAGAATAAGGCTGATGGTGCTGTAGTGACTGAGGGCAGCATGAAGTTAGTGCCTGTGTATTGAGGGCTTGCTTGTTTCCTGTATTTCATCAATATACCACCATATATTGACACTTGGAAAAAATGCCTCATAGATGCATTTAGCAGTTGGAGGGGCAAGGTGACAAGTCAGGAGCCTCCTAATCCTAACTGGTGATCTGCATAACTAAAGGAAAAATAGTACACATCTGTTTTTCTTGAACCTGAAGACACTCTTATGGTCCAAAAGCCCAGAACCAATAGACAAAGCCACACACCTGCTTTCCCCACAAGTTTCTGGTAATTGTGTGCCTCCCTCTCTCCACATCATGTGGTATATGTGAACCACCTGTAGGAGTAGCTGGTACAGTTTGATGTCTGAAACTGTTCATGGAAGACTGGAACATATAGCCATGACAATTGTTCCTTCTAAAGCTTTTTCTTCTTACATCGTTCATTACTGAATTGCTAACTGCAGAGGCAACTGGATCAATGTCATGCCTAGCATTAATTTCTCAAGGGGAAGGGAAAAGAAATCGGAACAGAACTTTCTCCACTTCTAATCCCAACCTTGTTAGTACCCAGTCTGGGCTGGAGCTGCAATCTCCATGGATCAGGCACAAAAGAAAGTAGCTGAAGTCCAAAGTAAGGTACTAGGAATAGTATGATGCTGTAGTTCAGTGATGTTTGGATTCCTTAAAGAAAGACTCTCCCCAGGCAGTTTCTTGCTTTACAAGACTGTTATTTCTTGTCAGCAGAGAGGAGCTTTCAGTTGTTCATTTGGGAGTTGGGACACCTGGCTGAGGAGAGCACAGTGGTGAGTTTTGTCAGTTGGTATCACTAGTTCAGGGTGGTAGGACTTGTGTGACAGGAGTCAGCTGTTGTCAGACAGCTCTTTGCTCTTGATGTATCAGTATAGTAGGAGGCCCCAGAAGCCATGTGTTTTCTTATCTGATGTGCATTTTTTCTAACAAGATTCCATGTAACCACCCTACTGTGTAATGCCTGTGTAGTTCATTTCCCCTTGCACAGGAAAATAGGTCTTCTACTCTGCTCAAAATGAGCAGAAAGAGAAGTACCAAGAAGTTCAGTAATGTCTGAAAAGAAGGACTTGAAACTTTTAAAAGTGACTGTGATTTGTGTTTTATGATCATGTCCAGTAGCTGATAGTGCTACTATCAATTATGTTGCATGGCCTGGCAAAAAATAGTGGTTTTTCAATACTGTATTTTGGTAAATCTTTGTTGGGAGGAAGAGTGCATTCATACAGTTGTGTTAATAAAAAGGAACAGTGTTAAATTTCATAGAAGGCTTATGGCAAAAAAAATCAAGTCATAGATAGCACAAACTACATATTCAATAATACAAAATATTTCAATTTTAACTCTGTATTGCTTGTCGTAACAGTATACCAATAATAATATTGAATGTGATGATTTTTTTTTCCCCTAAGCATTCAATTCTTATTAAAATTTCCATTTTACCATAATTTTTTGTACTGGTAGAAGATTTTTAAATCAACTTATTCATTTATTTAAAGATTTAAAAAGCCATACTTATGGTGAAAGAGATTTAACCATAGTATATAATTTATCTGTAATGATAGATGTTGCTGAGAGAGCTCTTGAATGAAATTTGGAGATAGGTTGCAATAATTTTGTAATCCCATTGCAATTTGCGTCATTTATCCTCACTGGATTTAGGGGCTTTTGATGGCATTCTTGTCTGTTGTGCCTGTTTTAGGCACAGGGTAGAAATTTGTGCTGTGAAAGTAAGTCATTTGAGTTACTCTGTGAACAGAACTTTCCCTTTTATGCATGTTTTTGAAATGGTTGCTGTGAAAAGCTAGAAAAGATAAAATTATTTATGATGACTATCAGTAATTTATGTCTCGAGCAAGATTTTTATTCTGGAATTAACACCTCAATTATTAAGTTCAGTCTTTAAATTATTTTCTTGAGAGTGTGTTAAATCTAATCCTTGTAGCTTTGTTTAATGGTGTAATAGTGATGCTGGCATTGATGTTTGTTTAAAATTAATCTTTTTGGAAATTGCCTTTCAATCTAAGATCTCATTGGATCTTGTACCAAAAGATAATCTGTCTGCTTTTGAACAAAACCAGTCCTGCTTGTATCTGCATATATGTATAGAATGTTGTTGGACAAAGTTGCTGACTGATAGGTTGGTACGTAGCAATAGCACTATCCTCAGTGGCTCCTTCAGCTACACTCGTAACTAGAACCAACATTTTGAGGCTGTATAATTTTATAACAAAGCTCACATAATCCAAATAGTTGTGAAAGTTTACAGGTCAGGCTTAGCTGTATACTTGTTCTCAAAATGAGAAACAAACGTAACTATTTCTCTCTCCTGTTCTTGGTGAAAGTGTTTAATATTGTTTATGTGGTGTTAAAAACAGTTGTTTCACTTATGTATTTTTAAATTATTATGTTATAATACTTAAAATTTATTCTTAAAATAATATGTTAGCAGCAGTGCTGCTGCTAAAGTTTTCATATCTGAAGACATCTGGTTTTATTCTGCTTACTGCAGGGAGCAATATAAAAAAGCCTTTATTTTAGGAAATTGACATCGATTTTTACCACCTTCCATGGTTGGCTGAGGCACTTTCTTTGTTAATGATGTAATCTCCTCTACAGTTCCAAGTGTAGCAGTCCTGCTGGAAAATCAAACCTAGCTAGGCATGAGTTGAACTGGTGACCAGAAAATACAGTTCAACCACAAAGGAGCTGAAATGATTTTGGAATTGGTTTTGGCATACCTCTGTTTTGTCTTATTTTGTAAACTCAGACACAAGCCCAGGACAGGCTTATAAATACCAGAGTCTTTTTCTCTTTATATTGATGAAGGGATGATAGCACTCAGTCCATTGGTAATATATACTTGTTTCCCCCTTTGGATTTGTATCCAATTGTTTCAGGTTTCAGACGCATGGAGCAGAAATTCTTTTAGAGCATGTTATTAATACTTCATTAAGGCTCCTTTTACTAACTGTATTTGACCTTTAGAGGGTCTGCTAACAGGATGCAGGTTATTGATAAAGAGTTTATTTAATTTGCTCTTCTTTAAAATTACTGCTCAATACCTATTTCATTGCTGGACAACTCAAAAAAATTAATAGACGCATTAAGATACACGATTTGACAATGTTTTGTGAAGGTTTTTTGAATTATTAGGTTGGGCTGGAACACTTTTTTTTTGTTTAAGAGAATCCGGAGTAATATGTAAAAGTACGCTTAGCTTTGATGCTGTTGTCTTAAAATAACTTGCATACATTTTTACTGCTTGTGTGACAACTTTTTAAGTTGGTATATATTGCTTTCTATCTGTGGGAGTTTTAATTTTTCCCTGAAGTTAGCAAATTATAGACAAAAATAAGAGGTCTAATGGCTTCTGGGGTAGAATTTATAGTTCTTCTAATTACACAGTTAAGTCCAGTTTGTGGAACTTCAGTTAAAATGTTGAGCAATGTGGAGTAAAGAAGTTGTGTAATACCTACTCCGCTCAAAAACTTAGCTGGTATACACTTTTAAGATTGCCTATTTTAACTCAGAGGATTTTAAAGCACACTAAAAATACAAAAGAATGTAAACTAAAACACATACCCTTGTCAATAGAAGCTTAGCCAGCCAAGGCTTCTAAAAGAAATGAGTTGATTACACAGGTGCTGTCTATTTACAGTTTCTTGGTTGGATTTTTGGTTGCCTGGTGGAAATAAAAGTCAGGCAACACTCATTTTATTTTAAAAAATCAATTTAGGCTTGTTAATATGACTTTTGACTAAAATGTAGTCCACTTAGATACCTTGTATCAAAACAATATTGGAGCAAGATAGTGGTGGAATATTCTTTGTCCAAAATGCAGTCAAGAATTGTCCTAACAATTCTTCTGGTTAATCAGTACTTCGTTATGCCATTCCAAGAACTGTTCTTGTTCCTTGAATCCATATATCTAACTGTGGAGTGAGGATTTACTCTCTCCTATATTAACATTCTGCCGGAGCAAAACGGGAGAGAGGGGAAAGGTATACGAATTCACCACTGCTGAGCCAAATTTTGATTTTGAAGATGTAAAAATGAGAAAGTTTGTTAAAGACTGGCAGCTAAGAGAATTACAACTACCCCTCTTTCTTCCAGCACATGAACGGCTGAAAATGTGATGGCCTGTTTGTAGAACAACTGGTGACTGGGATATAAAAGAGAACTCAAGAAAGCTAGAAGAAACCATGTAGATTCTCAAGCTGTAGTCCTGGTTGAGAGGCACATTGAAAGACACTGCCTGGAGTTGCAGGAATCACGAAGTTATAGCAAAAATGGGCAGGTTAACACAAAGAAACTAACAGGACAAACTGGTATCCGTTAAGAGCTCTGAGGAAATTTAGAAGTCAATAGCTGGATTTCTAACAGCAGCGTGCTATCATTATTTACTTCCAAGTGAATGATGACAGGACCAGAGGAAATAGTCTGAAGTTGCGGCAGTGGAAGTTTAAATTAGATATTGTGAAGAATTACTTTACTGATAAGAGTGGTCAGGCACTGGACCAGGCTGCCCAGGGAGGTGGTGGAGTCACCATCCTTGGAAGTATTTAAGAAACATATAGATGTGGCTCTCCAGGGCATGCTCTAGTGCCTGAGATAGTAGGGGGGGTTTTGTGTGTGTATATGGTTGGACTTGGTGATTTCAGAGGTCCTTTCCAACCATGATGATTTTGTGATTCTGTGCAAGTTTTCAGTTTGGTAGTACTAGAAAGTGTAACTGTGGTGCCAAAGCCCAATTGCCCTGGGGATCTTGAGAACTAGAAGCAGGTTTATGTCTTGTCTCTACCAGACAAATTAATAGAAATTTGAATAAAATAAATTTTCTGTAATGTGAATTTTTGCTTTGTTATATTTCTTGTAGTATTTTTTTTGTAAGAGTCAGCAAATTTGATCAAGTCAGTATTTGATTGGGCATGGACAAATAACTGTCCTAAACCAGACAGTTGGAAAAAACTCATCCTAATGATAAAAAGTATTCAGGGTAGTAAGGAGGAGAGCTAATTGGGGAAAAAATAATGGGGGAAAGGCCTTATGAGATTTGGTAATTATGCAGTAAATTGTCAGATGGTATTCACTGTAGGTAAAAATGAAGTGATGCAAGTGGAAAAAACGGTCCTATGTTGTCATACAAAATGAGAGGCTTTGAGCAGGCTATTAGCACTGAGGAATAAGACCACACAGTTCCATGATAACACCAACTTGTTGCTAGGCAGCAGATCAAAAAGCAAATGAAATATTGGGAATTATTAGAAAAGGAATAGAGGACATAATTATGACAGTGCATAAATTACATGGTTCACCCACAAGTTGAGTATCATATGCAGCGCTTCTGCTATCACCTCAATACAGTTACATTAAAGCTGGAAAACATTCAGAAAAGAGCACTGGGGGTGATGGATTTGATGCTTTATAAGGCATAATTAAGTAGACTGGAGCTCTTCAAGAAAGAAATTCTGGGAATGAGTAAATCACTAGAAGTGTAGTGAGAGCAGACAGATGGAGAATAAGATGAACTGGGGACTGTCAATTGAACCTAGCAGGAGCCAGGTTCAAAACAAACTAGAGGAAACACTTTTTTAGGCAGTGGGTAGTAAAGATATTGCCAAAAGACCCTGAGAGTGCAAGAAGTTGATGGTGCCTGGGGGCAGGCTGGATGCATACTTGGAAAAGAGATATACTGCATGCTGTTAAGTAGCCAAATTACTACATAACAAGCCACAAGTGATTAGCAAGTAGAGTATGAAAACAGAGGGAAGTATTGTTTATGCTTGATCTCTCTTTTTTTCTTTCTTTTTTTTTGTTGTTGCTGTATGTAACTTATTGCCACTCCTAGAGCCAAAATGTAGGAGTAGGCTGAAATGATAAACTGACTTCTGCTTAGCTTTGTACCAGTTCTCAAAGGTGCAAAATAAAGTCTGTGACAGAAATGAATATAATGCTATTTCAAATAAATTCTATAAACCATTATCCATACTTAAATTCATACTTAAATTCCCTTATTTTTCATTACAGGGATAAGCAAATTTTTTTAAGTCTCTGGTAGTCATGTGAATCTTCAGAAACATCTTTTAATATGAAAACATAGCACCCTCTAAAAATGTCCCATTCAAACATCACAAATTAAAAATATTTCTAAAGCATTAAAAAATATACACCTAAGCAAAAGCACATCTTGGCTGTAGAGCTTTCTTCCCTTTCAAGAGAACTTATTTCTCAATGCAACTTAACTGTTCTAAAATCTATCTATCAGGAAAAAAAATAAAGAGATTTCTCAGTTACGCTAAAATATATATGTGAACTGTAAAACTGTTAATTGGAAGAATTCTTTGGATGTCAATTCTGTATTGGCAGTTTGATAAATGTGATTCTGTAGCACTAATAGTCAAAGGACTTTTACAAAAGAAGGTGGAAGGTGTTCTATAAAAGCACACCTGTTCTTTATGAAAACTTTGTTTCCATATACAGATAGCTATTTGGAAGAATTCCCTACTCTCCTTCACTGTGCAGCCAGATTTGGATTAAAGAACCTTGCGACATTTCTACTGGATTGCCCAGAGGCCCCATGGGCTTGCAAAATAACTAACAAATATGGAGATGATCCAGCAAGTATCGCTGAGAAGCATGGACACAGGGAACTAAGAAGATTAATCAAAGAGTTGTCAGTAAGTCCACATGCTTTTTCATATGTCATCTATAACTGGGGGACTCTGATGATGTACTACTGAGATCCCATCTTCTCTTGAAAAGTCTAATATATTGTGTCCTTCTGTGTGAAAATATTATTATACACTCCTGTCTTAGAAAGAGGGGCCAAAATGGGGTACAGCCACTTTGTTTGTGCACTGTCAGAATGGAGACCAGAATTTTTGCACTGTTTGAATTTCAGTCAGGTAATGGAAGGAAAGCAGAAGTGCCTTATGCGGCCTAGTTAGATTGGTGCTTTCAGTAGTACTGCTTTTTGGGTGCAGTACACCCAAACTACTTGTAAGTAGTCTAGCCCAACCATGTGGAGTAGGAGAAGACTGCTTTAAAGTGACTCTGAACTCTCCTAACATTGCGGCTCTTCAGCATTCAACAAAGAGTGGTTGTCCTGCCTTGAGCGTCCACTCCACTGTGAAGGAAGGCTATATTTTACCACGCTTTTTTAGATGGAGTAAATCGGTCTTCAGTTTGGGTATGTGTGAGGGGTTCTGGGCAATAGTTGCTTTTCCACGAATGCTTTTCCATGAGTAAATGTCAGACCATAGTTCTAGCACACAAGCTATTGCCAATAAAATCTAACAGAATTGGCAGTATAAAAAGCAATATACTGTAGTACCATTTGGGAGCTTTAACCTATTTCAAGTCTTTATTGTGCTAACTCTAATATGAGCAGAGATTCCTGCCCTGGAGATTTTAAAGCCCAGAGAACAAATCAGGTAAAACATATATCGGAAGAAAGGATGTGCATGTTGGTAAAGGTAAGCCTATATTGTGAAGTCCTGGTGCGGCTTTCCTGATGGTGTAGCGGGGGGAGTGGGGGTGGTTTGGGGTTTTTTGGTGTTCTTTCTTGGTGTTTTTCTTCTTTTTTTTTTTTTTTTTTTTGTTCGGGCTCCATGTTCACAGACAAATGGTAACAAGAGAGATGTAAGAAGAGGAAATACAAGAAGTAAGAAAGCCAGAAGTTTTGCTTTTCTGTTAACCAATCATCTTGATGTAACCATGAATAGACATAAGACCAAAGATAACATTTGAAGAAATGTAAGATAATAGCTGTGTAGATTATGTCAGAAAGAATGTTTTGCATGACTAAGGGAGGAATATGCAAGAAACTTAAGGATGGCTTAATGTAGAAAGAGATATCATAAAGAATGGAAACACTGGCTGACTGAGATTAATTATTAAAATTCTGGAGCAAGGACATAGGGTTTGGTCAAGTTTTTCTTTGATAGGGTTGGGATCTAATATATAGTTGAAGAAGAACTTGGGGAAAATGAAGATAAGTTTATTGTGATCAGTGTTGAACCATGAAGATGGCTTTAGCAGTGTTTTATAGGCAATTTTTTTTAATGAGTTCAAGAGGAAGAAAATTGAAGACTCTAGAGCCTGAAAGTAAAGATTTTGATAGTGGTCAAGATGCTGAATGAGAATATGCCGTTTAACAACTTCTTGTTGTTTAACAGCTATTGATAAGGCTCTGAGGCCTTACCAACTGAGGGGAGGGTGAGGGAGAATATATGCAAAGCAGGTATTTCTCATTTCCCAGTACTGTTAAAGAAAGCTCTTGCCTAATTAAGGATGTGATTTGGTGTCTTTTCTGAAGTGGTGTGGAATATTTTCTTGCAGTTACTGGATGGTGAATCTGATCAGTTCTCAAAAGCACTGCAAAGCTTTTTCTATTGATGAGAGTGCAAAGGGGTGTTGTGCTACAGAGGTGATGCTTTTACCTCGGTTTTTGATGCTGCAGTTGAGATAAAATTTAACTAAAGAAAATATCATCCTTCTTACCATCCAGCGTAAAGCTCTCCACAAAACCAAGCTGTCTTCCTGCATTGATATATTAGTAATTTCACATTTAACACTTTCTAGTTGCCATAGTTCTCACAGTCATCCTTGCACTAGTCAGACACTACCACCAGGAGCAGTCTGATGTATAAGGTCAGGCCCCTCAGCACTTGGAGTTTACCAGTTTGCCTCAAAGAGAATGGAATTGTTTTCCCCAGCATCCCTGCCTGTGGATCTGGCTAGATGCCATCCTTGTATGGTTGGGAACCACTGGTACATGCTATGTCTAAAGGATTAGTAAGACTAGGCAGACTATGAGTAAGGTGATATTTAAATTACAGTGAGATACCTAGATTTCTTGTGTAAGGCAGTCATATGAGTCAAAGGGTTGAGCATGGAAACACAGCTTTCATGGTTAACTTATGTGCTGGTTTGAGGTAAAACAGAACTAATTTTCTATTCAGTA
>BJBW01016012.1:6845-49595 GCA_004320125.1 Scolopax mira
GAAAAGAAAAGAAAAGAAAAGAAAAGAAAGAAAAGAAAGCTTAAGGATGTGCTTGTAACTTATTTGATGCCACAGAGAAAACAGAAATAGGCAGTGATATCTGTGGTGTCTGATAGGTCATAAATTGATTAAAGCTGTTCCTACAGATAGGGCATTCAAAACATCTTTCCCATGTGGATTATCTAATGCCTAACAAGGGCAGACCTCACATTGCTGCCTTTCTTTCAACAAAAGCTCCAGCTCCAGTCAGTTGCCTTTTTTCCAACAGCTTACAGGAGCTGCGTATCTTTAAATTTCTAGCCCTGCTGTCAAACAAATGTGATTGAATTTGGATAATGGCTTCCAAAGTTGATGGGCGGACAGACACACGGACATGCATACATATACCGGCACAGAAGATGAGCTCATGAGCCAAATTTCCGTCGGAAAGACAACCTAAAAAGAACAACATGGCCAACTCCCCCTTGCTTGCACCCTGAGCAGGAAGCATTGATCAGACCACCAAACACTGAAGATGAGACTTTGCAAAGAGTCTAAGAACAGGCAGCCCAACAGCCCTCATTTAGCCCGTGCGTCATGCCTGCCTTTGATATTGCTTAAGGAAGAGTCTAGCTGAATCAAGAGCTGTCATTGACTTTCCCTTTTTGTTCTGTCCAACAAAGCCAGCATGGTAAAACAGAACTGGAAGAGCATGCTACATGTGTGGCTTTTTGCTGTTTATACTGCATGGGCTGAATTTCAGAGGCCATATTTTGGAGGCTCACTCTACTCTCAGTTAGGAGAAACATAGGCACCTCCAAAAGGCAATTCACTCATTAGATGGGCTGAACACAGACTTCTCACTCGAGGCCAGAAGAAAAGAGGATTAAATCCAACTCAGAATGTGTGGTTTTTTGTTTTTTTAAGCTAAAAAGGGCCCAAAATTCATCAAACCTTACCACTTTCCTCAGTTCGCCCAAGTCTTTTGATAGCTCCCAGACTGCGGATGTCAGCTTTTATCAGAGACAAAAAACAATCTGAATGGCAACAAAATTACGCTGGGAATAAAACCCAAGTCTATTTAGGAACAAAAAAAAAAAGAGAAAGAGAAAAAACAACAACGCACGCTAAAATATTCCATATGCTCCTATGGTGGGTTGCCCTCGGCACATAGAGAAAGATCGTAACTAGGCACAATCTGATAAGGCAGAATGCAACTCCTAGCTACTAGGCAACCATCAAAAAAAAAAAAAAAAGGACAGAATCAGCATGCAAACACACACAAGAAAGAAAAAGGTAGAAGAGGGAGGTGAAGCTGAGTTTCTGTGCATAAAATATCTCTATTCATGGAGGAGTAGATGTTAATAAAACTTTGCAAGGGTTTCCAAGTGAGGCTGTGAATGACGCTGCAGTTTGGAGGCCACACAATGATGCCTGTTGTAGTCTGGCTGGTTTTCTTTCCCTTTTTGTTGCATGGTGGAGAAACACACGCTAACCACATAATCACAAGACACCCTCGGCACCTCCTTCTCCCTCTCTTTGTAGGTCTCATCCCATTGTCAAGCCTTGTCATTAATAGAGGCCTTGATCCTGCAATACGAAGCACGCACAGGATGGCCGGTTCTCACATGGCGAGCAGCTCTTCCCATGGAGCACAGCTTTTTGCACCGGGATGTGAGGAAGGGTGTTGGGTTGCAAAGACTTGGGCCAAGGTCTGCAAAGCTCATTTCATTCCCCACTTACGACTTCCCAATGAAACCCATGGACATTAGCACATAATTAGCAGTTAAACTCTGGTGGATCTCGACGTGAGATCTCTAAGGACAATTACTGTTTCCTAGCTCTGATCGCTGATTAGGAATTCAACGCACTACTGCAATGAATATTAATGTTAATAATAATAATAACAACGTAGTAGATCTAAGCTTGCAGCTCTGGTTCCTGCAGACTTCCTACTGAAATTAGCCAGGCCTCCACGCATCCTGAGAAAGCGCGTCTCCTTACAAAATGGAAATGTGATCTTGCAGTCCTACCCCATGGTAGCAGTCAGGCCCAGGAACCGCGCCAAACAGCTCAGCAAGATGAGCCTGTACAAGGGCCATTTTACATAAAGGAGGAGTAATCATGGAAACACGGCTCTCTGGATTTGAACCAAGCCCCTGAATCACAGAGCGGGACCCCCCTGTTGTAGTTTCTGTAGAAACACAGGGCAACGTGGGAACATGGCCTCATGTGAAAAGACAAAGGGCAAAACCCCTTATTCTGGGTTTTTAAGGAGAGCTCTTTCGCACCAACCTGCTCTTTGGCTTTGAGCAAATCACTTTGCTTGCTTAAGTTTGTTGTGTGCTTTTTTTTTTATATATAAATTAATACCGAAAATGGGTTTCAACACTTTTTTTCCTCACGGGGGTGTTGGGAGGCTGAGTTAATAAATGCTTGCCAAGCGGTAGGAAGATTCTCAGATGAATCTCACTTCCCCTGGATGTGTACCATGCTCATTGCGGCCGTGTCTGAACGCTTACGCATGTATAATTAAGAAGGACCATGATAACAGAAAGTGCAAAGCGCTGCTCCTTTCTCACAGCATAATCACATCTTGGAGGTGGGTGGCCCAAGAGGGAAACATTGCATCAGGTGCGACAGGGTTTGCTGCTGCAGAGGTATGTTCTGGGAACAGTCGGGTTTTTGTCTTCACCAAATTGGGGCTAGGTATAACCTTTAGATTTTTCACTATATGCTAATTAAACCTTCCCTGGGCATAGAGCTATTCCCTCCAGCCCCTGCTTGCTTTCTGTGCGCAAACCCTCTACAAGCCTACACAAGCACCCATCAGTTTTCATTATAATTTACCTGCAAAATCCACATGCTCCCGCTTTCATGTAAAAAAAAAAAAAAAAACCCAACCAAAAAAATCCCCCAAACTTAAGATATAAAAACCATTGTGAAAGCCAGTGAAATAATCTGTTGCCTACAAATCAGGCCTGGGATGGTAGGAATTAGACCTCCCACATCACATTAGCTTGGAGGGCTCTCCCTTCCCCTTAGCCTGCAGTGGAATTCCCATTCCTACCACCGTGGTGGAAGCCAGCCCTGGCCCAGTGTCTGCATACCACCCCTCCTGTAGCTACAATGTGTTTACTTCAGGATTAAAAAATCGGGGAGGGAAATGATCATGAACTAACAGCCATCTCTTTGTTGTGTGTGGTATAGGCAGGGTAGGTGGAAGAATCCTCTTTTGGTTGGAGACAAGGTTGATGGCCTCCCCGATCTTTTGTCACTGAGATCTGGGTGCTCTCAGGTGAGGCAACATGTTAGAAAGGAGGAAAAATAGGCTGAGAAGATAGGATTGCTACAGTCCCTAGTGTCTTGTCCAGCCTTCAACACTCCATATGATAGAGTCCTCACTTTTCCATGACATCAACTTCATTACCCATAAGCTCTCGCAGCAAAGAAGGTCCTTTTTGATACATAGGATCAACTTGAGCTCAATTTTGCCCCATCACTAGTTGTTTTAATACATAACCATGGCACTGTATTATCCCATTGTTGTTGGTTCCACACATTGTATTGCCAAAGATAACCATGCACATGTGGAAACACTCTAGGTGGTTATCATGTCACACTTACAAAGTGGAGATACCTCCTAGCCAGGTGGTATGATTCAAGCCCACAATGTTATCTCAGAGATGAGGGCCTCACATGGTCCAGTGGCCATCCCAATGCTGTGAGGAACACTCAGTTGTTCTTGCCATCTGGGTGTTGTTCCCCTTTCCCCACTCGTCTCTCATCCTGCAGCCACAATGGGCTTCCATCAGCACTCCATGCACTCATGCACCAGCCTCCTTGAAGAAGGAAGGAAGGAGGAGGAAGAGGACCAAAAGCAGAGCCAGTGCTCCAAGTTCTACTGTCTGCAAAACTGAGGGCTTGAAAATACTGACTCAAGTCAATGGGTGCCAGCTCACTGAAGCCTGTACCGCACCCTCTCTTTTTGGCATACCTGAAGCAAACACCAGGGAGCCTTCAAAATGAGGGCTGTGCAATCATCAAGATCTACAAAATGGCTTGCAGGACTCTGCCAAATTGAGTGCTGCAGCAAGAGCTTGGGGCAGGCTGGAGTCAGCAGGACATTTTCAGAGAAGGGATGCAGTAGGATCTCAAATATTTGGGCATTTCAACCACCAAGGTTTTCAAGAGAGTACAACAAGGAGTAGGTGGATGGCCAGACAAGCAGTGGTCATGGCCAAAAGCACTCATTGCTTCCTGCACATTCATCCACCACAGACACAGCTCAGCAACAAAACCCTGAGGTGGGTATGCAATGGTAGAGCCAGTTAGCCCCCAAAACTCCTACTCCAAATATACTGCTACGTATACTCCAAAGAGTCACCAGTAGCTTTTCTGCTGGGAACCATCCCTTACGGAAAGGAAGACCGTAGAAAGGAGAGAAGGAGCACATGAAGAAGGATAAACAATTCAGTTTAAAAGGTGAAATGGGGTATGGAAGAAAGGTAGCAACAAAATAGTCTAATCAGCTTCAGAGTCCCTGAGCCAAGGGGGGACCCCTCCTCAATAAGGAACAGGCCATGTAGGTTCCAATCCAGAGTCATCACGGATTTTCCCAGGGACTTGAAGGGAACTCTGAATAAGATACTACAAAAGGGTTTGCAACTCTGCTGATCCCTGTTGTGGTCACTGCAGTGGTAAGTAGTTAGGGAATCATTTCAAAGAGTCAGAAAATATGTCAACAGGGATACCAATGTGATATGCTAAAATCAGTTGATATTGGCTTGCACACTGCATATGTTCTCATCATGGTGAGGAGGACAATACACCCTCACCATATCCAGGAGAAAAACAAGCAAGTGGACAAGCCACCTCTACTTGGGAGATCCTGGGCAGAGAGGATGTACAGAACCTAAACAGGCAGAAAGTCACTTATAGAAATGGAGACACATGTGTCTTTTGGATATGATTGGTCTGGAAGAGCAAAGATGCTTGTTAACTTTTCTTGCATAGCTACTGAATGTGGTAAATATGATTATGAAGAGTCTAAAGCAATACCCATAGAACTGTTGACAAGGCAAACTCTTCTATCCTTTTCCCATAGAAGATCCAAGTCTTCACCCAGCCTACACCCATATTCAGAGCTCACATCTCATTGGTTACCCTCTTCGGGAGAAGGCCAGAGGGCTGCCAATGCCCAGTGGAAAAGTAGCAACCCCAGTGGTGTATCTAGGTTCGTGAACCCCTTTGATAGCTGCATGTTTTCCCCTTGTGGTTTGCCAGCAAAGGAGATATTACCTTCTCAACCATCCCCAGCTATAAAATGGTTGGCAGTTCTCTGACGGATTGAGCACCTCACTCATGTTCCTCCCCTTTCACTTATCCAAAAGTCAGATCATTATTTTCCATAATGGGCAACAGCTGTTTGCCCAAGGGGCAACTTGTGATCTCCTTGGCTTGCCATGTAACTAATAAGTAATTGGTGGTTTAGGGATACTATGAAGTCTTCTGTTTTAACTTGGAGACATCAGACAAGACGAGAGAAATTGTTTCTAATGGTGAGTATATTAATCGCAGGAAGAGGAGGTTTTAAGAACCACTGACAAATATCAGCCCATAAGGAGTATAACTGAACCTGTCTTCAGACACTTCAAGGTCAGAGCGAGGGATTGACTTCCCTCATCCCTGAAGTTCCTTCTCATGCTACTTAGTGCATTTCCAGGAAAACACTATATTTTTTCCTACTTTTACAAGAAAACATTATATTAATTTCCATTCTCCTCATGCAGCAGCATCAGAAGCAAGCCAAAGTCAGGCAGCAGAAGCAAAAGCCTTCATAGATACCCAGCTCAGCAACCTGGGGGGCTCACATAACCTCCGGCTGGAAACATTGCAATGTTCCTGAGCCACCCAGGACCTGGTCTGCCGGGACTAGTTTGCTGTGGTCTCTTGCCACCTAGCTGTGCTGTTTTA
Source organism: Scolopax mira (assembly GCA_004320125.1). NCBI lineage: Eukaryota > Metazoa > Chordata > Aves > Charadriiformes > Scolopacidae > Scolopax > Scolopax mira. The sequence continues at coordinate 12,801 of BJBW01016012.1, forward strand.
AAGACATAATCAAACAGATTCCTGAAAACAAGCCCTGGCTGTAAAGTTTCACTACAACCCCTAACACACCTGCTAATGCAGCTATCGTCTGGCTGCGCGCTATCAAAGGTGTAATAACACGGCCGTATCCTGCTAAAGCTCCAGGGGAAAGCTTGAACAGAAAAGCCTTCATAGACTTAAGGCAAGGAAAATATTATTGCGCTTCCACAAAGCAGCTTCCCTTCCTCCAGAGCAACCACCTCAGGTCTTTCATCTCAGCCAGTTCTTGGCATTTATTATTTTAGAGCTTTTTCGCGTCGAGAAACGATTATTTTTGTTCTTGCTCTGAGATCACTCCTTATTATTAGTTAAATAAATCAAATTGGTGGAGAAAATAGCAAATGCTTAGCAAAAGTGTATTTCATCAAGCTGTCTGATCCAGGGGATCCCAGGTATTTATTCGACATGGAAAACCCACTCAGCAGTATTTGTATATATATATATACACACACGTATGCAAACACATAAACACATATACGTGTATCTTAGATGTGTATACATTCATGTGATAGCTAATTTCAAGTCTCTCTCTGCTGCTGGAGGCGATCATGTTTCTTGAGTACAGATCTCAAGACTATCTCTTTCATAGGTAACAAAGAGGAAAAGTCCCAGAGACTTCCATTGATTTCATTTCCCTCGGGAAATTTAAGTTTTGTCTGCAAGAGTGGCAAGCACTTCACTGAGAAAGGAGAGGAAATGAGATCGTGTTCCCATCTGCCTCACTCTCTGCTTCTCCAGCAAAACTTCTCTGCCAGACTCTGGGAAGGTTGATACGGATGGTGAAACCTGAGAAAAAAAAAAAAAAAAAAAAAAATCCTAGGTTTCTGGGGGATCTGGGAGATCCTGCACATGGCGCTCTGGATATACCATCACTTCTGGAGCAAACCTCAGTGCCAGGTGGCTCCCTGCTGCCTTTTACATGCAAGGGCTGTGGTTTCACGGAGCAGATGAATATTTGCTTTTTATTCATCCTTTGATCAAGACCAACTCCAGCAGCAGCCGGTGGGCTCTGACGGCTTCCCTTTTGGATCTGACCCATTTTGGGTACTGGTTTCTGCAGTAACCATCCGTGCCTGCTTTAAGGCATGTTTTTGTTTCTCATCTATCTATTCACTTAACAAATTAGCACCGTCTAGTCTTATGCAAATCGGAGGTTCGATTTCCTTGTGTACATTGAAACTCTTCCTCTGCCTTTACCAGCAGCCAATGTGCAGCTACTGTTATTTCCCTACTAGGATGGGTTTTCATTGTTCGCTGCAGGCTGTAGAAGTTAATACGTGTGAATACAATCCAAGTAAGCTAAGCAAGTGTTTTACTATATACAGAGAGTAAAACATGGGGACAACAGAGGGAGAAGGGATGGGGGGAGAGGAGAAGGGGTCACATTCTTAATAGTTTGAAGGAGACAGTGCAACTAGTTAGCTGCACTGAGCTCAAATGCAAAATGGCAACTCCCCACTGAGTGCTTTGAAAGAGATGGAGGATACCTCTCCCATGTGAGGACAGAGTGTGAGGAAACTGAGATGTCATTTCCTTTCAGTAACACCGAGAGTCGTGCTTCTGAAAGCCCATGTGTCAGTTTTCTAGGCAAAAAAGAAGAAAACTGTTTATGATGCCCATAGAGGGCCTGGAGAGGGTAGAAATGAGAAAGAGGAGGGAAAGGTTATGAGAGCAGGAGAGAGATTGCAAGGAGACACAGCAGACCTTGAACTGGATCCTATAGTCCCTAATCCCCAGCTCCAGGCTCTGACCACTGGACAATAAAACCTGCCACCCAGCTGCTGTTTTCACTTGATTTCAGTCAAGCTAAACTGGGTCCTGATTCCTAAACAGTTGTAATTTTGTCAGGGGAATTGTAATGGGTCCTTTGCCAGCATCGTTAAAACATGATAATAGATGCCATTCTGATGACAGCCATCAAAATAAGTAAATAGATTAACAGACAGATAGACAGAAAGAGTTTGAAATAAGGAAGATGCATATGGAGAGAGAGTGAGAGAGATGGATAGATAGATGGGCAGGAAGAGCTGGGAATATAAAAGATCATATAGATAGATAGACAGATCTTGGCATAAAGTATTCGCATCAAGGTGCAGTTGGCAGCCCTGATTTAATGCATCGTTTGTTCAAAGTGCTCATCTCCCTCCCTTTAAGTAAAACGAAGTTGTTTGTTAGGTGTTACGGAACAAATCTGTGTGTGGGCTCCCTCGGGGTCACAGGATTGCATGAGGTGAAGGGCCCAATCCTGCCAAGTTCCCAGCACCCTCTCCCACCCTCCTCTGAAATGCAAGGTGAGGGGCTGGTGCCCAGCATCAGCGCCCGAAACGTCGACTGCCCTGGCAGCCCTGATGGAGGGAGCGCCAGGACATGGGGAGGAAGGGAGGAGGGTGGATCATGACTTACCCGCATCATCTCATAACCTGCCTCAAGATGTATTTAAATTATAAATAAGTAGTAAGATTCTTTCTGTCAACACGTTTCAATTTAGGACTTTGGGTTTGGCAAACAGTTTCACAAGAAAGCTCCTTACAATACCCAAGACGGTGTGAACACAGAGGACTCATGGCCACTCTTCTGCATCACAGAACACCCTTTCCAATTTCACCTGAGAAATACTTCTTGTAATTTGTTTAAACTTTGAGGCTCTCAGGAGGCTGCCTGCCCTTGATTTTCATTTAAAGCAACTATACCTTGTTTCTGTGCTGCATTAAACCCCAGCATAAATGCCTTTTTGTCAATCGAATACCACAGCCCAACACGATATTTTAACAGACAGCTTTATGCAAAGCTTGGAGCTGAGGAAAAGAAACAATGCAAATAAAAGACTGTAATTCTTCCATTAAATAATCTTGCTTTATTCTCCCTGACTCCTCTGCTGCTGGCCCCTATCAGCAGGCCACCTCTTCTGTGTATCAAGGTAGGGCTAAAATTCACCTTAATTTCATTTACAGCAGAAAGTTTTGCAGCCTCAAGGGAGTTCACTAATGACTGTAAAATTAGTTTAGGAGTGAAGATTTCATTTTGCCCTCTTTAAATCCATAAGCGAGGATCATCCTGGCCTATGGATGTAAAGAGGGCAAAATTCCTCTGTTCATATGAAATGACGAGAGAGATAAAACACCTCTCCTATGAAGACGGGCTGAGAGAGCTGGAGTTGTTCAGCCTGGAGAAGAGAAGGCTCCAGGGAGACCTTATAGCAGTCTTTTAGTACTTAAAGGGGAACTACAGGAGAGATGGGAATGGACTTTTTATCAGGACCTATTGTGATAGGACAAGGGATAATGGTTTTAAACTCAGAGGGGGGGTTTAGACTCAATATAAGGAAGAAATTTTTTACACTGAGGGTGGTGAAACCCTGGCCCAGGTTTCCCAGGGAGGTGGTAGATGCCCCATCCATGGAAATATTCAACGTCAGATGGACAGGGCTCTGAGCAACCTGATATAGTTGAAGATGTCCCTGCTCATTGCAGGGGTGTTGGCCCAGCTGACCTTTAAAGATCCTTTCCAACCCAAACCATTTCTATGTTCTATGATCATTATCAGTCATCCACAACGAAGACTCCATTTTTACACTTAGGATGGCAAGGCTGCCATTTCAACTCATGGGAAAAGCCCCACCTCCAAACCCACTCACTAACAAGAGCCTGTCCTGGGTTCTGCAGAAGTGTGCTGAAAACCTACCCAGACCAGTGGTTATTTCAGCACATCCTGCCTCTTGTCCTACCTCGGAGGAGTGAAATTGAAAATATGAATATACTTTCCAAAACCTCAACATAGTTTTGGTGCAAGGGTGGGGAAGGCAAAGCTGTGGCTTTGTTTGCATTACACATCCACAGAAAGTTGTTTTTCTCTTTGCACCAGTGCCCGATTACCCTTTGTGAAGCGCCCTAGACAAGCACCACTGGGGCTTGGGACATGTCATTTATCCATAGCAAAAAAACATAGATAAAAAAATTTCTTAGCCAAATTTGCCTAGTTGTTGCAGTGGCTGCATCCTTGACCACTTTGCATGGACTTATAACCCCAGCAGTGTTGCAGAATTGCCTACCATAGTTTGAAGAGGAAACGCTCCAAGAATCTTGGGTTTTCTCCTCTCTTGGAAAACTGGTGGTCCCAATATCTTCAGCCAGGTCACATAAAATCCTGCATTCATTTTAGGGTAATAGCTTTTTCCCTCAGCACTCTGTGGCAATGCTTAATTTACAAACGCTCAGAGCTGAGGAAAGATGTGAAAGATTGGAGATGTTTGAGGTGTATCACCAAAAGTATTTTCAAAGAGGTCACCAGTGGTGATTCACTTCAGTGAATTACTGCATTTTCCAGCAGCGTGGCCAAGCATAATAAGAGCAGAGAAAAAAAAAAAAAAGACAGAGTCAAACGAAAAGTTTGAAGGTTTTAATTTGGTTTTAATGAAACAAACAAACAAAAAAAATCATTTGAGTCAGCCCAAAACATTTTCTTCAGCCAAAAATTAAATGCTGAGTATCAATTGGAAGTCATTTAAAACTTATTTTTCCTTATCTTTTCTTTTCTTTTTCTCTAAGTTAGGTCAATCCTTCAAAGAAAATGCCATTTGGAAATGAAAAATGCAAAAAACTTCAGTTTAAAAAAGCAAATCAAATTGTTATTTCTGTAAAGGAATCATTTTACTCTAAAAGTATCTACATGCCATGATTTTTAAATACTTCCCTTATTTATTTTGATCACAAGTTTCTACAGAAAATTCAACCAGCATTCCTGTCCCTGGTAAAAATGTGCTATTTATTAAAATATATACATTCGCCTGTATATATAAAATATATACAGTACAAAATGCTAATTGCTTGTTACCAAAAGCTGAATTTACTAAGCAAGGATGAGACGTGACAGCATTCCCAGTCATCACCAGTGATGTTCTCTGACTAAAGTACCCAGCACGTAACAGACTCTATATCAAACTCTGCCATAACTAGAGCAGGTTTTGGGGGCCATTATCCTAGGAAAGGGGCTCACAGCCAGCATGATGCCCACAGGCAGAAATTCAGGATCACCATTGAGCTTGTGTGGATCTACAGTAGTGTTTGCACACCGAAAAGCTGGTCATCAAGAGAAAGGCTACAGTCCATGACCCTCACGTTTTCCCTGGTGGTCCTTATAGCATAAAGTTTGCAAAAGTAACAAAAAAATCACTTCTCCCATTTGGACATTTTACCTGATAGAAGCAGCTCTACAGCTTGGTATCTGGGTATTTGCTTACCTAAAAGGCTGGTGATGGGTAGGGCAAATATTGGAGTCTTGGAATTTTTTTAGCTTTTTCTTGAAATCTTGGGGCCAAATTTTACCTGTCCCACTTAATGAATATCTGCCTTTTTAAAAAAAAAAAAAAATTATAGAAAGTGCTGTTACTTTAAATGTGTTGCTCAAGCAGAGGTTTATTCTTACTCTAGGCTTTGGAGCACTTTTGGCTAAATGGCCACGTGTGTGTCATGTTGGATGCTGGATATTTTGCCCCTAGGGTAAGGGGCACAACCCACGTATTTATGCATGTGCTGAAGCGCAGTTACCCTGACCACCCTATCAGCCTATCTCCTTATCAGCCCCTCCATCTCCCTGTATATTTTATCTCGTCGTTCTCTATTTATTTATATTGCCATGATATCTGAGATCCTGCCTACACTCAGCTGCCAACGTCTGGAGCTCCTGTGCTGCACGGGAGGGGAAGGCACGAGGAGCGGGTGCAAGGCTCAACCTGGCCAGACATAGTTGTATAACGAAGGCAGATTTGAAGCACCGTCTTGCCTCTACAAAGTGCAAAAGTTGTGTGGGTTTGCCTTTTTTTTTTTTTTTTTTTCCTTTTGGCTGAGGGCTTGTTTTTCTGCGAGGCGAGGTGCAAAAAGGTATTCAGCTCCCTTCCAAACAAGCTCAAATTCACCCCACTGGTGTCAAAGTGGTGGGGTTTTTTAATAATAATTTAAAAATTATATGTAGTATTATTATTATTTTTGACATTTGAAAAACAAACGTTTTGTTTTTCAAACATTCGCTCTCTGGCCATGTGACTTGCTGGTCTCTGGTGTTAAACACAGGGAGGCAACATCTAATTGTGGTTTTCCTGAGGGTGCTGAAACATTTAAAATGCGTACCAGCTGGAGGTCAGTGTCCTGGAAGTGTCAGCTTTCTCCCTGGGAGGAAGCTGGTGCGAGTGGTACCTCGTGAATCACTCTCCCAAGGCCGTCTACCTGAGATTCTCAAATTCTGCCTGCAGGAGGGGAGAAACGTGGCTCAAACACTATTTATCACCCCTGTCTTTCAACAACGCCAGCAGAGTCATCCAATATCGGCGGCAACGCTGAGAGACTCCCCTCCACGTTTTCAAGAGAGGTCATGCAGAGGTAACCAAGCACCACCACAGTTAACCATTTCTCTTGACCCGATGGGTTGTTCTCCCCTTAAATCAAACTCTGGGCGCAGCCTGGGCAACGTTCCCAGGGGGTTATTCTTTTTTGTGCAAGTCTCCTTAGAAATGGGACATAAAAAGCAGCATGAGAAAATTATTTTTGTGGGCTGTCTGCTGGGGTTCTCATGGCAGGAACCCCCCAGTTTCAGGCTGGCAAGGCCCCTAGTAGCAAGAATTAAAACAAAATGGCGATGTCAGCACTGTGTTTCTCACAGCAGGTTTGATTCATGCTGTATCTTACATGTAAGACTCAGATGACCTTACAACTGTCAGTGAGTTATGTCCTACGACAAGTAGGTGGAGTTATTATTAGTAGTAGATCAAACATAACTAAGATATTAGATCGGGATTTACACCCCTACGTTCCTGGATTATACAGGAGCAGCTGAAGGACTTGTAAAAATACACAACTTTGGCTCACTTAAACCCAGTTCTCTTTCCCAACTAGTACGCCATGCCTTGGAAAAATCCAATGCATCACCATTCCTAAGCAGCCTTCCAAAAATCTGTCCTAAGAAACTAAAACAACACCCAATCCATGAATGTCCCGCCCTTCAAGACGAGCCTTCTGAAACCATTTTAGATTGATTTTAGATTGATTTAGATAGAGAGGAGAGGAGAGGCAGAGGAGAGGCAAACCCTTCTCTACTTTTTAGTGCTGTTCTGGTAAAATGGCTCAGAGATCTTTATGCCAAAAACCCAATGGGAAAAGGTACAATTATTTGACAGCTAAATTCATAACTATGTAGTTGTAAGTCTTTAGATTTATATGGCCAGTCAAGAAGTCTAGCTCTTCACTTTGTCTGTATGTGGGCAAGCTGTTTTTACACAGCATTGTTATTATTTTTCATCGTTCTGCCTGGACAGAAACGTGTGATCTCATTCATGGGTACTGGTCAATATGTCACTTATAGATAAAATAAAGTTTTCTTTACTGGATATCTCTATAGGATGTCTAAAGAGAGAATTAAAATGTCACGATCCCTGTTAATGATGGGATTTCTGAAGTCAGGCCATCTTGACCTAGCTTGGTTATTGATCAGAAATAGAGAAGATTAAGACCAGAAATGATTTGTGGAAAACATTCACCCTTCACTAGAAGGTAAGGAGGAGTTCCATTCAGAAATTGAATTAAAAAATTAAAGACAGTTAACATTCATTATTAATTTAGTGCTGATTATTTTTTTTAATTAACTATAGGTGAAGGCAAAATGTTTTTTTTAGCTTGATTTTTATGTTAATTAACCTTATTAATTTTTCCTCTTATTTTTTGTTTAAGGTAAGTTTTTATGAAAAGTGCCTTCTCAAAATGAAAAATCAAAACCTTTTGTTTTGGAAACATGAAAGCAAACACATTTCCAAAAGAGAGATATTTTAAAAGTGTTGAGATTATACATTTGGAGATGAACTTTCCCACCACTTTTTTGAGTCAGCTTCAAGCCTAGTTTTTGAAATGAGTCTCCATCCCTTTCACATGCTATTTTCTACTAAATTTAACTTTTAAAAAAAAAAATAAAACAACAAAAAAAAACAGCTGCAGGGAGAAGGGGAGAAGATAAACTTGTTTGCTCTACCAAAAGAAACCATTGCAGTGCCATAATCTAACACTATCTTTAGTAGCCAGAACTATTTTTCGTGTTACTACTCTCTAACTTGTTAGGATTGGCAACTGAAACAACCCACCAATTTTTGCACATCCATCCTTTGTGAGTTGGCACACTTGCAGATTTTGAAGATCTATCGGGACTTTATCCTCAGAAAACAATATTTCTCAGACAGAGCATCACCTAGTTCCTGCCATGGCAAAGTACTGTAATAAGTAAGCATACTGTAAAAGGGGTTTTAGCATTTCTGTAGTCACTAATTGGAGTTGGACAGGGTCTGTATTGTTATAGCACCCATTTTATTCTCTTCTTTCAACTTTGAAGCTTTTAACATCACAGTCAGACATGTATTGTTATTCTTGCATAATGAAGGAGATACAATACTTTGCATCTCAAATGATTTTGCAATGTTTGATGACATGAGGCGAATTAGCCACATTTTTCAGATGCACAAATAGATGAGAACCTAACAATTTACAGAAATAGGCATTGGAATCCAAACCCCCCTTGCACCATCCCAGATAAAGTCTTGAAAGCTAATGTGGGCAAGGAAAAAAATGTACATAATTAATTAAGAGCAACTTCATAGATGTGTCTACATGTCCATAATTTTGTGACTGGTCAAATGCAGAAGTTAGGATAGGACTCAGTAGTTCTGACTTGATTTTAGTGCTTTCACAGTGTTTTAACAGTGAAATAACACCACCTTAAGATTTGTGAAACAATAATTCTGTGTAGCTGAGAATCAATTTATGTGTTTGTTTATTTACTTATACAATGGCATTTCAAGCTCCTTTAACATCATTGCTGTGTCTGGGTGCCCTCCAATTACATGCTCAGATGTTAGATAAGATAAATATTAAAATAATTTGTCTATAATTATTGCTGCTGCTGCCAGAAGCCCTTTTGATACCACGTCTAAGACCAAAAAGAAAACCAGATTCATGTAAACTAGTTGATCATAACAAAGTTAAGGAAGAATCTTTGCAGCACCAAGTGCAACATTGACAGTGCTGATAAAAACAAAGATGTCCAGTTCTGAAAAGATTTGGGTATTGGAGACTTTGCTGGGATGCCAATTTGGGAGGGGGTTTTAGGTGAGGACAAAATACAAGCCTCCTTCCTACTCTACCTCCTGTATTCCTTGGAAAATTCCTTGCTATCATGCAGTGTCAGACCACTTTCAAACTAACTCAAAAATCTTCTGTGCAAAGGTTGAAGGCCAGCAAAGTCACCCTTTGCCTTGCATGAAGACAATTCTGGAAAATTTTGCACTGATGCCTAGGTTGGGACTTATCTCTCCTACCTCCAGATACCAGCAAAGCTAGTATCTTCAGTAAAGCTACTCAGTGGAAAGAAATGGCTGCTTTCAGTACGTGGTTGACCTCATCCTAAAATGACTATCTAAAATTTAGATTAAGATTCAAATCTTAGAAGTGCCTTTTTTCTCTCCACTTACTGTTGAGAAACACCGAACAATTGCCCGTAAGTAAACCTCTTCTCCGCAGGCTCTAAAGTTGTCTGGCCTCCTTCACTGAATATCAACTGAGTGTGGTCAAGATTATATCCCAGGCTTGAATATCCTCCTGGGAGTCTCTGTTTGAAAAGCCTCAAACTCCAGGGCAGGTAATGTCATTTATTGATCAGCTCTGACAGGTTGTCTGTTCCTTTGAGGACCAAGGACGTCTGACAGCCCAAGAAATCCAACATCCTACCCCCCGCAAAAGGCTGATCCAAAGCTGACAAATGAGGCAGGAGGCTTTCTAGCAGCAGTGACTCTGGAGATGGACCTCAAGGGAGAGAAGAGGACCTTTTCAGTAGCAACATTGTTCAGAAGATCAGGATAGGAGCTGATTCATATTTCTGAATCAACTGCTGAGTCATTTGAATCAATCCTGCTGCACTTAGTGCTGCAAGTTGTCTCTGCTTTGACGAATGCAAATAACAGCATCAGCAAATAAAAACTCAGCCTAGGCAAAGGTTAGAGGCCATGGGAAAGCCTCAGGGATGGAGTACGTGAAACAGGGCAATGGACTCAAATGAGCAGACACTTGAGTGTAAGGTCCTGTGAAATGAGATCACACATATTTATACATAGGAAAAGTTTGGCTTTGGTTTAGCAGAAGGGATGCAGAATAAATTAGTCAACCTGATTAATTCTATTTGTGGGTGGTCGTCCACCTGACATATACTCTGTTGTGTTGAGATGTACTAGAGCCTGTGAGTCTATCACATGTATCACTGCTCCTGATCCATTATTGCTGCTGGTGTGGACACAAATGTCACTGCACCCAGGACCTGTGAAAAGGGTGCATCCCCCTTTTAGGTAATCCAGTCCCTCCGTGTTCCTAAGCCATGCTCAGTCACCAAGCTGAAAAACGGGCAAAGGTGACATTTAATATATATTACAGAACTATCTAAAAACACCTAGAAATCTTTGTGATTGTCCTTAAACAACAGGAATCTGTTCATCTGGACTGATCCTAGCCCAAGCACTTATCAAAATCAATAAACTTCTGCAAGTGTGATAGATGTTTTCCCTTCCATGCCACTGGATTCTCATTAACTACAGACTTCCCACTGCCTTAAAGGAAAAATGATTCATGTTCCTAACCCAGCAGGAGATTTATGATGTAGAAGTGAGAAAATTTGGTAATCCAATGGCTTGAAGGGAGAATTCAGTCAAAGGAATGCAGTAAGTCCTGAGAATGAACAGAAAATGAGACCTGGCAATTGATTTCAGCAGCAGCAGGATGAAGATCTGATCCTCAAAGTTTGAAGAAATATTTGAGTTGAAGGTTTATTCACTCTACCTACAGGGTAAAGATACATGACATCATGTCAGTGATGTGGATGAAGTAGACCAAAGGGAATGGGAAAAAAAAATTGGTGAAAACACAGGATTTCCTCACCTCTCCAAACATTGTAAATCATGTCTGAGCTGCTGACACACACTATGCTGACCCATCCTACTCAAGTAAAGCAAGCACTTATGTGCTTGAGCAGCCTGAGGTCTTCAAGAAGCCAGAAGGGAAGAAGACATATCACTTGAAGGCTTGGAAAGCCTGTTGCCTCCTACCTGCCTCCCAACTCAATTCTCCCAAATAAAACCTCCAAGAGACCAGCTACTTCCACTAAAACAGGCCAAGAGCAGTTTGAGGAGATTTCCTCTACACCATGGGCAGGAGAATTCTGAGACACACTGCTACAGCCAGAAGCCAAACAAGACCTGGGTGTTGTCCACTCTAAGGCCAAGAGCAGAGAAGAGGGACACTTTGAAACAGTGGCTCAGAGCAGAGATGCTGAATTTGATGCTTAGAGTTTGTTCAAGTCAATTTGCCAATGAGGTGGCAAGGAGAGGTGTCCTTACCAGAGCCTGCACCCAATTTTTACATCCCCAGATGCAAAAGTATAACTGTGTAGAGGACACAAAACAGCCATTCTTGTGTGCCATCCCTGAAATACCTATGCATACACAACAGGGACAGAAAAATGTCATTAAATCCATAGGCTTTCACCTTCCTCTCCCATGACCCTTTTGGAAAAGGTCTACTAAAAACAAACAAGGTTGACAGACCCGTATGAGAGCATAACTCTTTTTTTATGTACAGGATTTTATAGAAAAGCCACCCTACGGAAATTAATAGACAACAATATCCCTATTATCTACATATATACAGTACACACAGTATGAAAATTCTTATAGAAAGGTTATCAGTGTATGACAAACTTAATCGGGTTTTCATAAAGGAAAACATCCTGCCTGCTATTAATGGAAAGACCCTGGGTGACTGTTCAGAAATCCATCATAGGTTCCGTCCCTCCTTCCTCATTTTTGGCTTTCCCATGGGTGCTGTTCAGTTCCTACTTGAGGATCCTCCTCTCTCCAGGCTCAGCATAATTCTATATTCCCCTCCACTTCCTGTCCCATACTGGTACTTTGGGGAAAAAAATGTCTATTATGAAGCAGCTGCAATCAAGAATCACAGTTCAGGACCTGTGCCTATTCATTCGTGTTTCCTCAGAATCCCTAAATATAGTTTAAAATTTATCACAGCATCTATAAATCTGCTCCAGTATGACTCCAGGGGAAGTAAATTCATCAGCAACCGTTTATGCATGCATGCAGGAAAGGGATGACCTTCTGCAACTAGCCTGAGATTTTTTGAGTGAGACAACTTCACCTCTGGCAGAGAGGGCTCCTCTGGCCTCCCTGGTCATGGACAGTCTTTGTACATGAAGAAGAAGAAACCAAGAGTCTCAAGAAGCCAATAGTTGTCAACGTCCTGCTGCATTCACAGCACTTGATATGGCTTTCTTCTGACTTCCTGATTGTTCATAATGACCTCAGCCAGGAGAGGAAGCTCTCCTATGACTGGTGAATATTAGAGAAGATTGTAATTAAAAGCAGAATTGGAGCTGAAGAGTTGTATCCTGCTTGTAAAGCAACCCAGCTCTGCGGACAGCAGTGTCCCCTCCAGTCAATGGGACCACCTCGATTTACGCACTGAGTGATTTGTGGTTTAGCAAGAAAAGAGTTACTCAGTCAAGTAGTGTAAGAAGATTAACATAGTCCTAATACAGAAATAGTTAGGTAAACTATTGCACTATAATATTGCAACATAATATTAATTGGGAACTAAAACTGTTCATGGGCTAAGCCTAAATACGCAAGAAGAATGTTGGCTAATTATCCACGTTACCATGAACACCAGCCTGCGAGGCTCACAAGGAAGCTTTCCCTGAGCATTTCAGTCACTTCTGTCTTCCCAGAGGACAGGTTTCTTATGAATTATTTCAGTGCCTCTGGAGTCGACAGTAACCCAGAGTGGAAATGTAAAAGGACAGGTTAAATAACCAGGTGTTTTGTACCTTGAGAGAAAAAAAATGAGTTGAGCTTCAGGTCAAAGCCTTAATTTAAACTTATAACAAGGGAAATATACTTCTAAGATAGAGTGATCCAACATCCACCCGGGAGTCTGCATGGCCTCAGGGAACTGTGTGAAACAGGTATCAATTTGCTATGCATTTGTGTTGTGCTTTGGTTTCTGTAGAGCTGTAGCGTCGATATCCACACAGGCACACACAGAACATCACACAACCAACGAAGACAGGCAGGTGACAAGAAGTGCCCTCTAATTCTCTGGGTCTAGACATACTCATTGGCATGACACACATCACATTTCCTTGCTATTAAGGTATGGAGTACATACCACCAATCAACATTCATCTATATCTGTACATGTATGTTTTTATAGAAGAATGCAACCAAAAAAAACTTCATTTCAAAAATAGTGTGCAGATTAAACAAAAGAACAAAAAAACACTGAAATGTTAGAAAATGCCAAATTGAATTATTCTCTCTCTCTCTCCCCTCCTATTGTTCCTTCTACATACAAAAATCACACCAAATATTTTTCCTTTCCCTCATTCAGGGCATAGGGAGGACATTTCCCTTCATGGGCTATGGACCTGTATTTTGCTTACTCCTCACGCCTTCCTTCCTGCAGACCTGATGAAGCTGATGGATTTTCCATGGTGCTCATCAACCTGCATCCAAGCACTTCAGCAGTGATGGACTTATCTTCACAACACATCTTTTAGGAGAGGAGTTATTATCTGTTCTCCAGATTTGGGGATGGAAGAAGGTAAAAGACATGAAATCCTGGATTTGCAGTTCAGACTTAGATAAACCCTGTATTTTTAAAGAATTTGGTATTATGCAGCATTAATTCAAGCACAAGATCCCCTGGCTTCAGATAGCACTGGGAGCACTGAACATTTCTGCAAAGCAGAACTCAGTGTGAAATTAGGCATCCCCAAAAAGGATGGTCACACGATTACTGGCTGTCCCCATGTATCCCATGTGACAAGACTGGTTTGTGTTTCTCAATGTCATATAGAACCTCCGTGAGAGAGATAGGAATGAATATGACATTTTTTTTTAAAGCTTAGTTTAGAGGGTTTTTTCCATAAGAATGTCTTCTAGTCTGTTAGACAAACACCTCCCAAACGCTGAAAAAAAAAAAGAGGCAGGTTCTCTCCTGTCATCACTCACCTGGATTCTTCCCCAGACTACAACCCAGTCCTGAACCAGGAGTCTTGGTGACCAAAAAGGAGCATGAGAACATGTGGCTTATGGCAGGCAATATGTGCATTAGCAATAGGAGTGACTCTGGAGGGAAAAGCAATCATCTGTGCTGAGGACCCAAAGATCTTATATTGGGGTGTTATTTCAGGGTAGTTTTAGTACAGCCCTCTGGCCTGACTTCCCCATTAGTGTAGTAGCACATTAAGTGGAGGTCCAAAGAAACCACGTTGCATGAGCCAAGGTAAAATCTCATCACCCTAAAGTGGGACTACTGGGAAATCTCTTCAAAAGCACACTGCTAATCTGAACATAACTGAACAGGTCTAGATGCTTTTTAAGACAATCATAATTCAAATGCATACAAAAAAAATAAAGGGCTTGCAGATGGTGTTAATTACAGCATTTCTCATTGCTTCAATCTTGAAACATTGAGCTTGGTAATCTTAAAAATGTCCCTTTGATATCTCGTATGTGTCTCTGTGCACAGATGTGTACGGACACAGGACCGATGCAGCAGAAAAGTTAAGTAAGGCAGATAAATCAAGGTGATAACACTGAAATTAATACTTAGGAGGTCTTGATTCAAGTCTTATTGCATTACTCATTAGGAGTCTTTCCACTGATGTCAATGGACTTTTGCTTGGATCATGAGTAAAGTTACCACGGTCACATCAGCAGAGCAGCTATTACTCACACAAATTCCCAGAAGGGATTTTGCCTGCAAAAAGACCGCAAGATTTGACCCCCATTAATGACTTCCATTGTGTTTTCTACACAGTATAGATTATTGAAGCAGAGCCATGACTCAGAGGGTTTTCCTGCTCCAACCTGCCTATCATCAGCTCTTCCCTGCAATTTCAGAAATGAAGGAAGGCAGAGTCGCCCATTCACAAGACATTTGCCCAAGAAAAACAGCTCTTGGCCGTTTCTGTAAACCAGCTTTTTCCCATGTGTTAAAGGGAAGGAAAGAAACAAAAGAATGAAGCAAACAAACAAAGCAATACAAACAAAACAAATAACATAACAGGGAAAAAAAAAACCAAACAAATAAAACCCTTCAAGACATTAAAGTTCTGGAACATTTGCTCTGTGAGAAGAAGAGGGAAAAAAAACATAAATGAGAAATTGGTAGACACTCATGTTTATTTAGCATCTCAGGCAGAAATCAGGGGGTATGTGATGTGAGAGATCATATTCATCCTGCTCCTGGCATCAGAATATAAGATAATTGATGTAAGAACTCTCTAGACAAACCGTATATGTTTCCTAGAGTAGATGTAGACAGAGCGTCTGCATTTGTGTCCTTTTCAGGATGCCCGTCCTCTGAGCTGGCCCCAATCCCACTTCATCTCACTCAATGCCCCTAAAACCTGTGAAACAACATCAGAAGGAAACTGCAAGAAGAGATTTCCAGGTTTTAGAAAAAAAAAAATAGTTAAGAGTGAGACACTTGGGAGCCTGTTCCCTCTAACGCAAATGGAAATATTCAGACACAATAATACCCAAATGCAAAATTCTGCCTTACAAATCCTCCTCAGATTTTCACCACTGCTGAGGTCCTGGAAGCAATATCTTAGTCCAACTGCAATCTGTTGATGAGTGAAAGGAGGGAAAGGTTGTAGCATCACAAATTAAAAAATAATAATCTCTCAAGCTTAATATCAGCAAAGATGATTATTTCCTTTGATTTGTCAGGCTAATTGAAAATAGCTTTATAGTTCACAGATGATTAATTAGGAGCCAACAAGATCTCCATTTGCATCTCGGTAATTCTTCACTCTGTTTTATTTCGACATTTAGTCTTTATGCTTAAAATATTCATTGAGAAAGCAGAAAGGTGATTAACATAAGATTTTAAATGTGTGCCATTTGTTCCAGCTTTTTTACACATTTTTGTCAACAGAGTAAAAAGGAAATAATATACAACATTACAAAACAACTACTGCCTGTTCTGCTTACATCTGCTAAATCCTCCTTTATGGTAGACATAGTTTAAATAAGTTCATTTTGAAACAGGGGAGAAAAAGCCCAAATAAAGTTCAATCCTTTTCCCCTCCTCCCCCATTCCCAAATCAAATGACTGTTTGGCCTCCGTATAATCATCCTGAAAGTTTCGAAGTGGTCTTTCTTACATGAAACTTCCTTACTCATGTGAGCCATCCTGCAGAAGAAGATTTGACCCTGCCACTCTTACCCTCTCCAGTTATCACCCAAGAGAAAATGGGTTCAAAATAGCATCTGAGAGATATGTGATATTTTTTCCATCCACTCGGCACTGAAAGTCAGGAGTACACATATTTCTGGGTGAAAGAACTCAGTTATTTTATTCCACATCAGAAAAAAAATAGAAATTCTTTTGCAGGTCACATCTGCTGAGGTTTTTAAGTTTGGGGGTTGTTTTTTAACAACTTTCTCATAGCCTTGTCAGCTTCTTTGTCACACTGTGCTTAAACCTACAGCAAATGGAGTTGGGTGATAAGACCTTTAATGCTTCATTTGGAAAATAAGTGCCCAAACCATATGATGGTATAAAGAAGTTGGAAGTGTAAATACAAAGACTAAAAGGAAGACCAATTCCTAAGGATTAAACCATGAGAAATCAAATTATAAGAGTCAAACTTTGCTATTAATAATAATAATATTAATATAAATGTCATTATTTCAAAGAAAACTCTCGCAGGGAGAGGCTGGCTGATGGCCTCTGAATTTTGGGGAATTGTCCTCTGTCGACTATTAGACCCAGCCTTTTGTAACAGGTTCTGTCCAATCCTCCAAGAACAGAGACAAGGTCTGGTCCGTGTTGATTTCACATCAAGATGTCAACTTTAGTTCATCAAATTGTACCACCAAGTACCCAACAGGGCAGACCAGAAAGCGCTTTTTTAGCTCCTTTTTTTAGCTCCAAGCAAAGTCTTGGGGTCTTCCTAATACTGCCCTAAAAACAGCCAGGACCACAAGGACTCTGCCATACCTTTGTGCTTATCCCAGTCCTAAAGTGTCATCAACATAGGTTTGCCACCCTGGTGGCCATGGTTGACTGAGACCAAAAGGGACCCAATCCCACATGGGAGCCCAACATCAAGCAGGGGCAACAGCTGGGCTGTGGTTCGAGGGACAGGGAGCAAACACCGGACAGTGGGGTTACACTAACATGCAGTCCATTTATTTTTGAGGGTTGCTTTTTTTTTTTTTTAAACTTTGTTGTGTGTTTTTTCTTTTATCAAGTCACCGCAAACACTGCGTTGGCTGTCAGCATGAGTGCAGAGACACACATTCCCGTACCCGTGGTAACTCCATAATAAATACCATCAAAACAAATTAAAGCAAAAAAAAAAACAACAATAAAGAAAGAAACATATTCCCTTTCCCACCCCCAAGCACAAAACACTTTTAAGTCAACAGAATTTAATCTAGTTTATTCTCAAAAAAAAAAAAAAGAGGAAAAAAATATGAAAACAAAACAAAACAAAAAAAAGCAGGTCTTATCACTAGCAGTAAATAAATTTGTACAACCATTCAGTCTGTATAATAGGATGAAATAAATCTACATCTTTCTTATTTTGGTGCGTTGAATTATACATACAAACAACAATTACAGGAACTTGTTCACAATGCGTATAGACCTGGAGAATGGCTATCTCAAAACCCCTGGTTGGCAATGTCCGCATCTTAACACTGATTGCCTGACACCGTCGGTACTTCCTATGTAAAAGGCCCGTGGCCCGAAATGAATGATCGCCCTACAGGTTTTATTTATTTAGTTATTTATTTAATTAGTTAGTTAGTTAATGCATCATCAAAACCGTTTTAGCCAGCCCCCTCCCCCTCCCCGTAAAAGAAAAAGAAACCAAAAAAAAAAAAAAACCAAAAAACAAAACCAACCGAAAAAACCAAAATTAAAATAAAATAAAAGGAGAAGACATGACTGGCAGTTGGTCCATTTGTTCGTAAGACCGCGTTTCCTCTTGGTCTGCATTGTTTGTTTTTCTGGTTCTTAAATTGTCCTCCCGTCCTCTTTTTTTTTTTCCTTTTCCTTTTAAAAAAAAAAAATCTCTCGGAGTCCTTCATGCCTTTTTCTTTACAGCTCCTCAGATGCAATAAAGTCTTCCTCAAATGTACAGTATTTCTTACAATATAAGTTATATGCAATGTTCAGCGTTTTTTATTTTATTTTATTATTTTTTTCACAGCACTAGAGATCCTGTCCAATAGGGAATGCAAGTTCTGAATGGCTTATTCACAAATGGTATCCAGATTCAGTGGGTAAGAATACATAGACGCCATAGTGAGTTCCTTTAAAAAGTGGCAAACATCACTTTTTTAAAACTTTTTTTTTTAACTTTTTTCTCTTTTTTTTTCTTTTTTTTTTCCTTTTTATGTGCTTTTTGTAGTTTTTTCTGAGGTTTTTATTTTTTAATTTTTTTTCTCTCTTACACCTTCAAATAACTTTTTTTTTTTTTTTTAAATTCTTTTCTCCCCCTCCCATTTGATTCGGGACGTCAGACCCATAACCGCACGCCTGCAAAAATGCAAGTATTAAAGTAACTCTCATTTTGAGACCGTAAGCATTCAGCAGGGGAGTCTCTCGCTAACCCATGGCAGTGACCATACTGGAAGGATGGTGAGGTCCGAAGGAGAGGCTGGATGGAGGATGCATCGGTGTCGGTGTAGTCAGCATGTGGCTGGAGTGGCTGAAAGGTGAAATGTGGCTGATGGAGGACATGTGTCTGGAGAGGGCAGCGGGGTTAAAGGAGCTGCTCTTGGGAAAGTCTTCGAGGTTGTCATGGACCTTTTTGCACTTTTTGGATTTGCTAGACATTTTTCGGTTTCTGGTCTGAATTCCTTCTTTCTTCATAGTCAGGGGTCTGTTAATCTAAACAAAAATCAATTATTTTTTTTTGTGCTTCCGTCCCGTCTCCCCAAATCACTGTGGGATTCATGTATCCCATACCCAGGCAGTTCTGGGGTTGTGCCCAGGACAACCAGCAGACCCCCTTCCTCCCTTTGCACAACACACCTCTCCCTCCTCCCATCCCAAAATTCAGATCCCAGCAAGAAATCCCAAGTTCAGTTGAAATTTCTGAAGACAAGACGACAGAAAATTGCTGGCAGAGCCTCACGGCTGCAAAACCATCCCCCGAATAACTCGCAGCAGCTGAAAAATTTCAGCTATCTGCACATTAGGTAATTGCACCCTGTTTAGGAACGAAACCAATCATTATCAGCTGGAAATATTCCCTGCAGACACCGGCTCACCCCAAGGCTTCCTGACTCATCTAAAACCATTAGTGGCAACAGCTGCTGGGATTTCAGGTGCTACGAGGGGTCTCAAACTTTCACAGCGGCATAAGGGAGCTGGGCAAACTCTTCACAAAAGTGATAGGTATTTGTCCTATTTGCCCACTTCGGAAAGATTTTGCTCTGACCACCCTTTAGCTGATCTGATTTTATTTCAAAACAAAATTATTATTCTGTGTTTTTTTTAGAGGTACTGAAACAGGCATCTGTGCTGCCCAGCAGAGCATTTTCTACTTTCACATAGACATATCTATAGGAAACTTAAGCATTATCTTCTTCTGCATAGATATAAGCAGCTGCGATGACCAACCGTATTGGGAAATGGGAGCAAAAGGACTCTTGAACCTCCTGTAAAAAAAAAAACCCTGTTGCTGCAAAGAGACAGCAACACAACATGCATTAGCACAGGTGCCGTGAGAGCCCCAGAGACCACACTCGGGAAGGGTTTTATGCATCCAACATCCATAAAACACCCTTAAAAATCTAGACTTGGGAGTCTAGATGGGGAGTTCTATAGGTTTTGCGCTGGTTCCTCTGCACAACTCCACCCATAGCAGAAGGCAGGAGAGCCCAGCAACCCCCCCCTCCCCCCCCAGGGATGAACACCAGTTCTCATAATCAACATGAGCACACGGCAACGCTGATGGATATTCTGCAAAAGGGAAAAAAGGGGGGAAAGTGGATCTGAGACAGCAACTTCACTCTCAGCCCCAGCGAAGGACAATGAAAAGAGGTTTCTGCAAGGGTCCTGAGCAGATCTTAAATCAGCGCAAGGGACAAAGTGCTCCCTTCTTCCAGATCACAGAAAAGTTTCACTTCTTGCTTATCGGCCCCTGCTTGGTGCCTTTCCCAGCAGCATGGAAATCAGTCATGGATTTCTCTCCCCAGGAAGGCAGGGATACAATAGCTCCCTGTTACAGGCAGGGATGGAGGCACAGGGAAGGAAGGACCAGGCTCATCTGCTCCAGTTTAGGCATTCCAAAGTTCCTCCTCCCAGTCCAAATTAGCGACCCTATGTTCTCCATACTAGCAGTGATGGGAAACTTCACCTCGTCCTTCAAACAGGTGAATAAAAGGCTGATTCCTCTACCTCTGGACAAAGGGAGCCAGAGGGAGCAGCCCTGCTTGCTAAAGGTAGAAAGGAGAAAGCTGCCCATTGCCCGGGCCAACAGCAGCCCTGGGGCAGCAACAAATGAAAACCTCAAATGTCACAGGCTTTAAATACAACATCACCCGTCTCCCTGGCTTCCTGTCCTCACCAAGGGAACAGGGACACCCACACAAGGCAGCCCCTTTGCTCCAGCTGGATGTCTGGGATGGGAAATCTTGGCCTGCCCCATTTTGTCAGCCAGTGAGGGACACGTTGCCCAGGTTCAAAGCCAGGAGGAAGCCCCAGGCAAGCCCCACCAGGCAGCAATGCTAGAGGAGACCCGGAAGTCTCGATCCCTGATGAATCCAGCTCAGATTTGGGGAGGTAGCTCCTAACGAGGGTTTGTATTGTGGCAAAAAGGGGCATTTCCAGGTGAAGCAGCAAAGGTGCAAGCTCAGGAGCTGGTGGTGGCAAAGGGACATCAGCCTGATGCTGGGTCTGTGCTGGCTCTTGCAAGATCCTGACCCTGAGCATCTTGATGTCATGTCCTGCAGGACAATGACCACTCTCCCAAACCAACAATCCACGTTTTACTCAGTTGTTAAGAACAGATTGGCCCTGGCTGTGCTTTGACATGAAATTTAAGGATGGGAATACCAGTTTGGCTCACAACGGTGACAAAGCCCTGCAACTGGGGACAGAGATGCCATCCAAGCTGTTAGCTGGACACATCACCCCTGTGTACACAGTCTCACCATCCTAGCAGGTACCTGACCCAAGTGCCAAGCAGATAAGGGCTGGGATAGATGTCAGGAGGAGTGAGACCAGCTCAATCACAGCAGCAAGCTGAAAAATTTTTCCAGTAACTTCAAAGGCCAGTTGCAGCAGAGTGGAAGCGATCCCCAAAACATCAAAGCCATAAAGCCATCTCTGTTTCTGGGGTAGAGAAACGAGAGACCCAGAGGGAAGACCTTCTCCATGAAAATTCATTGTAATAAAAATGACAAACACATGCTAAATTAAAATTAAACCAGCCCAACACATGTATATGAAATTCATTAATTTCAGATGGAGCCAATTAATTATGGGCAGGAATTATGCTCTTTGTTTTATCGTATGCAAAATACTGACTGCTCCGCTCTTGGGACGCACAGCCCTGCTTTAGGATATTGTGAAAAAGGCCTTTTCTGAGGACTTTTTACTGAAAAAAAAAAAAAAAAAAAAAACAAACAATGGCAGCTGACTCATTTCTATGAGCATCTGCACCTCCAGCAAGGTACAATCTCACCCATCCCTGAAGTGAGTGAAGGCTCATCCCACTTCTCAGAAGGACTAAAATAACAAGGATGAGACCCTCACATTGAACAGATCAAATCCAGGGCATACTCTTAAACATTATAGGCCTGATCTTGCTCTGACTGAAGACAATGGGATTTTGCCATTGACCTCAATAAGGTCCTGTCACTGAAGCGGATTTATCCTTCAGACATAGTCATTACAATGTTGGGTTAATCTTCCAGGCTGGCTGTATCTTAGAAAGCACTCTGGGATGCCACAGGATGAAAGGCACCGTATCAATGTGAAATATTAGTCATTGTTAATACTGGTGTTAATGGAGCCGGCTCTTGTTGAAGCTGGTGGGAGAAATGCCAGCAGCTTCACTAAACGCACCCCAAGACTATTATGATTATTGCTTATTTCCTACTGACAAATGGGTTTGCTTAAGCTGTGGGAACCAACAGGAAAACAAACTGATATAGCTCCCTGAAAAAAAAATACCTCCTTGAAAATATAGCCCTGTGAAAATATAGCCTTTTCACTGCGATCATTCCTGGTGCGGGCTGAAAAACTGGGCAAGTTTCATCTTCAGATCAGTCAATCCATTATAATACCCTAATGATCTGACGGCCCAAGAAAAATTCATTAAACTCAAAGAAAAGATAAAATGGGGGAAGGAGGTAAAAGAGCAGCCAGAAATTTGCTACAACCTGGCCTGAAACAGGGTGAAGGCATCTTCTGAGCAGCTAAAGACTTTCCACTGGCATTGATGCACATCTGTGCAGAAACATTGAGCTGCTTGGGAGGGACATGCTACAAAGAGCCTCTCCATTTCTGACACCCCTCCTGACAGAGAGTTGGTGCAGATGAGATGAGCCACATAAAGAGAGCCTGACCACAGCCTACACAAACAAGTCTTGCACTTTAACTGACCAGACCAAGGAGCATCGTCCATGTGCAACCACCAAACTTTCTCCCTGCCTTGAGTGGATTAAAGGATGATGCTGGGGTACCATTCACCAGCACGGCTGGTGAAACACCAGTTAGCATAGCTCCCTAGGTCCTGCCTCCCAGCAGTCGAAAAAAGAAGGCTTCTCCATGAAGCTAACAAACAACTCACATTTAGTTTCTGAAGCATAACATGGCCTTCAAAGTCACAGCCTCTTGGGCTGCAGAAAAGCTATTTGAGCTGCAGAATAATGGTCCAATGTTCTGCCATCGCGGACCTTTAAAGCTGAGGGTGGTATGTTCAAGGACTACCACCTGCGATTTTGCCTGTTTCTCACTGCAATAATAACTAAATTCTTTTAAAGGTTTTGAAAAAAATGGATCTACCTACTCATAGCCAGGTTTTAGAATCCTTGCCCAGTTACGTTACTGTGCACAGTATCTCAGTTCTCGAGGGGTTTCATTTAAGCAGGTCCCATTAATGGAGCTGCTCGTGAGGCAAGACACTACTTGACTTTGGTAAGTAGCTGTGCTGAGCTTTTTAAACAGCTGTCGGTGTTTTTAATGAACATAAAAATGGTTCCAATGTGCCCAGGGCCTGCCCCGTGTCACAGATTTCATAGCTGGATCGGAGTTTCCCTAAACTGTGGATCTAGGGGTCAATTCAGGCCAACTGGGTTCACAATGTTAGTGTGCAAAAGAAAAGGACGTGCTCTTGCAGGCACGTTTCTGGAGAACCTCAGCACTCAGACACCATTCTAGACACCTTAGGGGGGATTCTTCCACTCAGATGTCTACCATGCAGGTAGTGCAGGTAAATACGTCTGAACTCATTGTTCTGCCGACCTTTGTAGATATGGGGAGAAAGTACACCATCTTCAAGGATACAAATAATCTCATCCAAACATAGGCTTCTCCATCAGGTCCAATGAATGGCACCTGAGAAGAGCCTGTTTTCTTCAAAGAGGGTACAAGGGGAGCAGCTCAGGTATGGGTCTCCCTACTGTGGATCTCCCTATTGTAGGTCTCCCAAGCCATGTTATTTAAGTCCTACCACTGGTGGCTACAAGGCTAAAATAAAAACACAGAACAGGCATAGACGCCTCCAGTGAAGCTGGCTGACCTCGCTCCCTTCTTGCCATGGAAATAGCAAACAGAATATATTCTTGTGATATTTTGGGAGCTTTCACTCTGAGTCCAGCTCCTTTGTTTGCAGTGATCACACCGAGAGTTTGATGACAAGCTTTGCTTGCTACATAGGACTCAAAACATGCTGAGACGCCTTCCCACTGAAGTGTAAACACATTTTCCTTTTTTCCAAGAAAGATGCCTCTCACAAAACAGGTGAAAAATTAGCCTGGTTGAGTTTTGGGGGTTTTTTTCTACTTAATCCAAACTTGTTTACTCATCCCAAAAAACCAAAGAGCTTGAAATAACAAATGGAAGAGACACCACAAGGGATGGGTGCCCCGTGAAACCCAATCTGCCTTTGATGTGTTTGCGTGGGTGGACATGAGGGCAAAGCATAGCCCGAGATTTCTAAGTCATACATAAAGCAAACGACCACTAGAGGAAAAAAAAATTATATCAAAGCAGAGAAATTTAAAGTCTTTTCCTTCTTCTGACATAAGAATTATTCTAATGCCACATGTGGAATGAGAGTAACAGGAGTAGCCTTAAGACTCCTTTATTAGCAGCATTATTCAGTAGAAGACTTTTCAGATCCCTTTAGCTCTTTCCCTGGGGCACATATCCCTGGTTCCTGCAAGCTGGCTTTGCATAGCGATATTAGATTAAATCTGCCAGCCATTTCATTTCATTTTTCCTTCCCTTCCATGATGGACACTTTAAAATTCACACCACAGGTTGAGCACTCTCTGCGACCCGCTAACTAAATCAAGTCCTTTTGGGTTCAGGAATCGCTTGCGTCAACTGGGGCAAACATAAGACCTAAATAAATCATCTTCAGGGATGGGTGGAGGGATTGGACAAAGGCAGCCACTAACCCAGGAAAGATCTAAATAGTTGCTGGCACATTTCGTTGTTGGTTTTGTTGGTTGTTTTTTTTTTTTTTTTTCCAGAGTTTGTATTTGCTGGAGGAACCAAGCTACGCATAGAAGGGGTATCGGCTTGCAGGACGGCGTGTTGTCTTTTCCAATACACTGAGCAGATAATGTCTCTCTGTGTCGATCCACCCCTCCTTTCTTGGCTCGGGCATGGGAAAGCTCTAAAGTTACCCATGGGCAGCCCTGTTTTATACCTCCCCAAGTCAGATCGGCTACATTTGAGGGGATGGAGCCTCATTTCTCTAACCCCCGAGGTCCCCCCAAGGATAAAGGAGGTCTCGGCACCACCCAAGACTGGAAATCCTGAAGTCAAGGAAGAGTTTTGACCATGGAGCACTGAAACTGATATAGCCCCGCTATCGAGTGTTCCAGTCACACTTACATTTACAGTCACACTTACATTGTGCAGCTTGTAGTAGAGCCCGCAGGCGTTACAGACGGGGTCGCCGTTGGCATTTCTCCTCCACAGGGTGGTAGTGGTGGTCTGACAGTTGGCGCAGGACGTGCCCGCCCTCCTGGCTGCAGACTGTGGGGAAGGAGGGGGAGAGAGAGACAGGGGAAGAGAAGGAGAGGGAGAGAAAAAGCACCCATGTTAAAAATAAATAAATAAATGAAAATCTAAAAAATAAAAGATACAATCAGCAAAATTGCTGAGAAGGAAAACATCAACCCTGCAAGACTGACGCACATCGGCAGAGGCCTCCAGAAACTGGCTTGTGAGAACAAATAATAATTCTGCAAAAAATCCCCAGGGTACTTTAATCCCAAATTATATATGAACTGAATCAGGTGCCAAAGGGCATCCTAAAAGTGAGTGCTAAACCTCTGATAGAGCTCATCAAAATTAGCAGTGCTGGCACAGCCCATTCCAGAGGGGAAAATATTATTTAAATGCCAACATGTCTTTCCATCTTAATTCTCTCAGGCCCCCCAGGGGTCTAATTCTGCAGTCAGGGCCTGAACCAACAATTGCCATGAGTCACACCAGCTCCAGCCAGAGCCGGGTGAGACCCGTGCTGGGCTCGGTGGGCAACTGCTCCCCGGCTCCGACCGCAAGCACGGCCCAGTCCCAGCAACTCAGCTCAGCTTCAAAGGATGCGGGGATCGGGATCGGAAATAACACCGTGGCAAAGAGCAAGAATCCCAACTTTTTAATTACACCCTTTCGCAGCCTAAACCTTCATGTTTATTTAAGGATTGGTAATGAGCCCGAAAGAAGAATTTACCATTTCATAAAGGAGGAGAGAGAGATGGGGGGGGGGAAGTCTATGTGTCAAGGTGTGTAAAGAAGCTTTTTTCTTAGCTGTGATAATGTTTAACAAAGCCAAATTAGCGAAGTCGCTTCTCTTTCACATGCATGAGCTCGTGCTTATCATTTAAAAACTGTAACTTTAGCAAACAAATTGTCCTTCAGCCACTGAAGGAGGAAAAGGAGTTTGCAGACTTCTGCGTGAGCGTGTTTGCATGTTTGCCTGTGTGCAAGTGCCTACAGCTCCTAACCAATAAAAAAAAAAAAGAAGACCTTTAGATCCCCATCCTATCTCTTCTTCATCAATATGACACAGTCCCAGAGCTCTGATTTCATCCCGATGCGCTGCTTTCAATAGGACTGCTCATGTGCTTAAAGTTAAAACATGTGCTCAAGCGATTTGCCAGATCGTAGCAATGCTTGGCACCTTGCAGAACTGAGCCTTTAATGCTCTCTTTTGTGCTCTCACTGTTTCAAATTTACCCCTCACCCCACACAGCCACACACTGTAGCGCATCCAACATTTTGAAAGGAAAAAGAAGGAAAAAAACCCCAAAAACAAACAAAAAAAAACTCCCAAGAAAATAAAATACCACATCTTTGGATACCGTACAACAAACCCAAAATGCAAACATGGACACCGGCAGAGCGCTAGCGTTAATACCAGCTCTTGTTAGGTCATGTTGCAATTTTAATCATAATTGAATGCGGCGTAGGTGGAGAGAGGACGGGTTGGTTTTGTTTTAGATAGAGTAGGAATTATTTTTTTTTCCCTTTTAATTATACAAAAAGGACTGTCTACAAAATAAATACTAGGATGCCCAACGAGCGTTAGGAAGCATCACAGAGAGCCTGATCTAATGGCAAGGGACTCTCAGGGGCTGCCCCTGGGGAGTGTTTCGTTTTGCCTGACCATAAACCACACTGAAACGAGCCGACCTCAAGCCCGAGGAGGTCTCCAGATGATTTCACCACGCTGATGACGAGCAGAAGCTGGGCACAGCACAGGGGTCTTGGGTTGTAAGAGTCCCAGCACCGGTGGGAGAAGCTGAAGGATCCCACCAGGAGCGGCAGAACCCTCAGCAGATGCGCACACACAAGCCTCCATCCTGTCCTACTCTGGAGCACACCACGGCCCCAAATTTGGTTTCTATCAAAACCACCAGGCTAATATGCATGTTTCAAAGGCAGCACAGACACTACATCTTGCAGAGCTGGGCTATCACCAAGATCCAGGGGCCAACTCTGTGGGTCTCTGCCCCCCTCAGCTCCCACCGGTGGCCCGGGGGCTGGATTGAGTCTCTCGGTAGCAGCTTTGCTTTTATCAGACCTAAAAATCAAGCCTAAGGAAATTTCTAAAAACCAGTGATATTTGACTCGGCCCACACAGGGGAAACATCCCCTTTGAAGATATTTGGGGTTTCTACACGGTGCTCACCGTAATTCCTCTTACGCCTGGCCACCACCTTGCTACCTTCGAGCAAACTTCTCGACATTAAATAAACAAATAAATCACAACATCCCCTGCCTTCTCTAAAACCTTTCCCCCTGTGACAATCCTGCATCATTAGCTGAGTTTTTTAAACTCTCTGCTCTTTTGGTCCCAGACTCTACCTTTCTGGCTGTACCAACGTACACCGGAGACACCGGCCGCGGGCAGGAAACAATGAATAATATCGCGATTGTAAAAGCTCCCAACGATGGCATCCACAGATGCTTGATCACCGACCTGAGCCTGACCATGTAAGTAACGGGATGACTAATAGAGTGCCCTATATCCTCTGTGGGACCAGACCCCATGGCCCAGTTGCAGGGGAGCGAGGACACAACTCCAGAAGCGCTGGCAGGAAGGAGAAGGCGGAATCGAGGGACGGTGGAGGAGGAAGCAAACACCGATAAAGATGCTTCAATGAAAGGGCATTTTTGGATTTACACAGGGCACCCACAAAGCTGTGGGCATCAGCTTCCTAAAACAAGGTGATGGGTGCATGTGTCTTCTGAGAAATTAGCTATAATCTCTCTAAAACCAGCATAGCTGGACACGGGAACGGAAAGTTCCGTATCCATATGGACAGGGAAAGGAAGAAATGCAAAGGAAGGCTTTATCTCAGTTACAGGGCTGCCACTGCCTTCGACGGGTGCAGGAGTGGTCTCCATGAGAGCCATAGACCTTTTAAGCAGAATGGTGGTATCGTACCATGGTACCACCTACCTGCTCCTCATCCCCCTGCCAACATCTCCAGATCTTCCACCTTCCCCTCAAGACGAAGCGGAGCTGCCTGAGCCCCCTCAGCCATCAAGGCTCCATCCACCTCCCCTAAAGGAAGCCCTCAAAAAAAAAACACCCACTGGATTTAACAAGGCTTGGGCTGGGTTCTCAGCATCTAAGGGCTTATTTGCCTTCTCTCTCCAACCCATCGGAGTCCTGTCATTAGTTTCAGGGGATCAGAGCCTCCAAAACCAGCCCACGGTCACTCAGGAAACTTGTGGCAGAGGGAGAGGAGCACACACTGGGTCCCCACCCTGAGCCTCCATGCACACACTTGCCTTCACAGGTCAGGAAAGATCAAGTCAAGCCACAGACACATCTCCATCCAGGCACACGAAATGCAAATGTGGGCCCAGCTTTGGTGCCTTCTGAATTTTTTTTGGGGGGGGGGGGGGGGGGAGAGGAGGTTACAAAGGGAAATAAATACAGAGGAAAACCACTTCGGAAATGTTTGTCCTTTCCCTCCCTCCCGCCTTCAAGGCAGTGCTGGAAAAAAAGAAATAGAGAAAAATTAAAAGTTCCCATCTAGCAAATTCTGCATTCGAAGAATGGGAACTTTTTGTAACTTTAACTAAAACATCCAAGATTGGAGTGATTATACAAGGCAAGGGCTCTCTCTACTTTTTTTTCCTCTCTTTCTCTTCTCCCCCCCAAGAATGACCTTTTACAGTGTGTTTATTTACATAGTTCATTTTACATGTGCGGGACTGAGGGTGACTCGGGACATTCTTTCGTGGTTCCATCAGGCACTCCCCCCCCCACCACCACTTTTCCAGCCGCTTTCCCATTCTGCCTCCCCCCTCCGCTTGTTTGGATACGCTCAAGCTCCTGTGTGTTTGGGCTGGGGAAACGGAGCTGTTGTTTAGGAGTTATCTCCAGGGCTCAGATATCCGGCAGCTTTTTCCTAGGAAGTTAACTTTACACATAAAGAGAGAACGAGGAGGAAAAAAAAAAAAAAGAAGAAGAAAGAAAAGGAGGTGTCTGTGTGTGTTTAAGACAGAAGAGATGGGGGGAGGAGGAGGAGAAGAGAACAAGAAAGCTGCCCAAAAAAAAAAAAAATTAAAAATCCCAGCCCGCACTTCCCTCCCTAGAAAGCTTTTCCTTTTCTCTAACAAGGCTGCAAAAGATGGGGGAAACCAGCATCTTCCGATATGGGAAAAGGCTGTATTGGGTGGCACGGAGAGGTTTCATCTGTGAGAAGTTTGGGGGTAGAGAAGCAAACCCTCATCTTCCCCAAAACCCTCACAGTCAGGCAGAGCATCACCGTATCCCACAAAGGCTTCCCAGCACCTGTGGGAATAAACGCTGGTCCAGTTTTGTGGGGTTCTCACTGGGTGAGGAAGCTGAATCCCTGCCTAAAACAGCTGCCAGGCTGAGGCCGTGAGCACCTTCACGGGGAACCTGAGGCCAACAAACCCTTCTCCTGCCCGCAGGATCCAGCTGTGCTGGGCACAAACCCTCACGCAAACAGCCGGATCCATCCATCAGCTCAGAAACTCCGTGGAGAGGCAAGAGCCATTCTTTCCCCGCATTTCAAGCCTCTCCCAGGAGCCCATCCACGTCTTTAATCCTAACGAAACCAAACATGCCTCCTTTTGAAACATTCAATAACTTCCCAAGCAGGGAATGTACTTTCCTCCCCCCCCACCCCCTCCCCAGCCTTGATATATTTTTTTTTTCCCCCTTGTGGTTTGCCTGATTATTTGCCAAATGTACTTCAACGCATTCATGAGCCGTGCCCACAGCTTCCAGACCTTTTTGTGGCTTCCAGGGAAATTCATGAAGAGATCGCTGGGGATGCTGTAACCCTATTGCCTGTTCGCAGCACGGTCGTGGGGCTTGCAACTATTATTTCAAATACTGACCCCTGCGTTTCATCTTCCTCCAGCTTCTGTGGCCCCGGGCACACGCTGGGCTTCAGACACTCACTGGGTTTTGCCATCCCCTACCTCGTGTCCCCGCTCACACCGATTTGGAGGGGAATGACACAATTTGAGACCCCCATGGCTCAGGTAAAAACGACCGCAGAAGGTTCAAGTGGCATCAGGATCACACGCCAAGCGCTTTGTAGGACCAAGGTTTGGCTTGGGGTCCCCCCACCTCCACGACACTGCCGGCCAAGGGGGATGGAGTCACATTTGGGAATGGGAGGAGAGCAGCATCATGTTCTTCTGATGATCTCTTTGGTCATTAAGAAGTGATTACTCTGCCCTGGTCCCCTGGAAAGAGCCCCATCCTCAGGGCACCACCGTGCAGAAACATCTGGCCCATTGTGGCCTGGGAGAAAACTCAGTTCTGGTTTGCAAGAAGCCCTGGATCTTGATTATTTTTTTTTCTAATCAGTTTTGCAGACTAGGCAGCTGAGGCCCACAGCAGTTGGGAGCATCTCTCCGAGCATGGCCCCCTCCCAACCCTCTGATGCAGTGGGACCAGATTTTGAAGCTGGATGAGCTTCCCTGCTCCATCCCAGGATGCGGACAAGGAGCAAAAGTTGCAGCAGAAGGAAAAGAAAGAATAAAAAAGGAAAGAGACTCACCAGTCTTCTCTTGGGTTTGATCAGGGGCCGGTTCTGCCCGTTCATTTTGTGATAGAGTCCACAGGCGTTACACAAGTAGTGCCCGGTGCCGTCTCTTCTCCACAGGGGGGTTGAGGTAGCCCCACAATTTACACACTCCCTGCCTTCTGGAAACAAGAGAGCACATAGCTCACTTAGGGAAAGCAGAAGTAAAAGGGGCTGAAGAAAAAGCCCCCCGCCCTCCCCCCCAAAAAAAACCCAACAACAACCCCCTGAAAGCCCTAGCCATGCCAGACCCTTCCTGTCTTCTCCAAGCTCAGGATGTCCAAAGAAGAGCCCAAGAATGTGGTTGAGCAACATCCCTGACACAGGCTGGGGGTGGAGGGGAGAGTCTGGTGGGGTCTGATCCTGTCCCCCTCCCCAGCACCACCCTTCAGGTAGCATCAGGTCTGTGTCCCAACAGAAAGGAAGAAGGATGGTGACAACGACAACCTGAACCCTATAGTGGCTCAAGGGGCTTCCTGGAGAAACTCTCACCTCTCTTACAGGTCCCTCCTTTGGGGAAGGGAGGGTGGGCTGGCAATCCCCCCCTCGCCTCTGAACTAAGAGCTCCTGCAGCCCTCCAGATCCCGTGTCGCCTTATGGACCAGACAAACCTTGGTTGGCTTTGCAGGAGCCTCCACCTCCCCTGAGATGGATACACAGAGACCAAATTCAAGTCCATGCCCAACTTTTTGATATGTATGAAGACCCCAGGGTCACTCCTTCAGAACTGCCCCAGCTCCCAGAGGGGTGCATGAGCCAGGGGGGCTCTACCTTTAGCCTAGGGTCAAACCACCTCAAGGACCCGCCAATTAATCACAGATGGATAATCAAAAACCTCCCCGGCCCCAGCCAACACACAACCACTCTGCACAACCATTAAACTCCCACTGCCAAGCCTGCGGAAACCTCTCTGGTGTCTCCACCACATCTACAGCCAGATGGTCCATCCCTAATATTTGGGATCCCAAACAAGCCCTGAGTCTGCCTGAGCCCTGATTAAGGTCATTCCCTCTTTCTTCTTTTTGGATCCTCTCTCTTGACCTCCCTGGCTATTGGGGAGGGGTGGGGGGGTTCCCCTGCCCACCATCTCCCAGCTTGGAGCAGGGAACTGAAGGGATGCGGGCATGCCTCCCAGCTACTTTCAGAGGCTGGAGTGGGATTTTGTTGGGTGTTTGGTTTGGTGGTTTGTTGTGTTTTGGGGTTTTTGTTGGGGTTGGGGGGGGGGTTGTTATTTTTGGGTTGCGTTGGCATTTCTTTTTTTTTTTTTTTCTTTTCCTTACACCTAATGACCCTCCCAGCCTGTCTGAGAGCCGCAGAAGACCTCAGCTGGCCAGAGCAAGAGCTCACTCAGCAGAGATCCAGCTCCCCACTGCCCCAGCCCTTGCTGCCTTCGAGGAAGAGGCACCCGTGCCCTAACCACAAACGGCAACCGTTTTTCCAGAGCCTTTGCGCTGAACCCCCCGAAAACAACCAAAAATAATCATGGGGAAAAAAAAAAAAAAAAAAGGCACTTTCAGCCGTCTCTCCCTCTTTCATCCCGGGAAAACACCCCCCCTTCCCTCCTTTTGCTCCATCACTCTTTGCGAGCTTCCCAGCTTGCTAAAAACCAAATTTAAGCAGAGAAAAAAAAAAAAAGAAAAAAAAAAAAGGAAAGAAAGAAAAAAAAAATAGGTGTTGCTCCTGGGGTTGGTTTATCACGAACCGCAGATGTGTCTCTAGAAGGTAAAGTAACAGAAAGTGGCAAAAGGAAAACAGGAGGCGGGGTAAGGAGGGGATGGGGGGGTGGGGGGAGCAAGACGGTTTGAAAATACCGCGCAGCCGGTGCCCCGGTGGGAGCTGCGGCTCGGCGGGCCCCGGGGCGGCACAGCATCCACCGGGGGAGAGAATAAACCGGTCCCTACCCCGACACAGCACCCGGTCCGTACCGGGTTGGAAGGGGGGGGTGGGGGGGAGCCTCTCCCGTTAATACCCAGGTCGTTTTGTTCCCCTCCGGTTAAACGGGGCAGCCGCTGCGGGGCTGTTTGAGTCTCTGTCCCTCTCTTTTGTTTCCCTCCATCTCTCTCTCTCTCTCTCCCCCGCTTTCATGTACAAAACATACAGGTCTGGGTTTTTTTGTCACTCTAACCGCATCCGGACTCTATTAAAGTTCCTGGCGCTGGATAAACAATGCAACTGTCGCGTGCAGCAGTCTGAAAATAATTGGATTAGCTCAAACATATCAGCTAAATAGAGACAGTCCCTGCTCAGACAGACAGAGTAAATGTCACCCTGGAAAAACCCTGAAAACTGATCTCATTCATGCCAGGCAACCCTGCAGCAGCCTCCTCGGAAAAAAAAAAAAAAAAGGGAAAAAAAAAGAAAAAAATAGAGAAGAGGGGAGAAAAAAAAAAGAAAGAAAAAAAAGAGGGGTAAAAAAAGAAGAGTTTTAACTAATCGCACTTTCCTCTGCACACACGCACAAACACACACCCCTCGGTTCACACTCTACCCCCCGGTATCCAAAAAAAGTCCAAGCCCGGAGCGATCGGGAGCCGCGCAACCCCCGCCCCCCCCTCCGCGGGGAGCTCCCCACGCACCTCCAAGGTCCCCCGTCCCCCCCGAGCGGGGGGATGCTTTTGGGGTGTCGCATTGGGGGTGGTCGGAGCCCCCGGAAAGGAGCTGGATGAGGCTGGGGGCTGCGGGGGGGAGCTCCCCCAGGGAAAAACCCTCCGCGCCTGGGAAGCGGGCCCTGGGAAGAGGGAGGCGGAGGGCGGTCGGGGAGGGGGGGAGAGGGGTGATGGGGGGGGAAGTTGGCCGGGATTTAGTACCATTATTAAAATCCGGAGAGATACACTAATGCTGCGGTTCCCTGGGTTTCGCTTCCTCCTTAAGGGGGTGGTGCAGCTGAGGGTGCTTGGGGGGGGCAGAGAGGGACGGTGTCCCCCCTCCCACACACACACACACACGGGGGTAAGAGCCCTGTGGCAGAGATGTTGGGGGAGACGGGGGTGGGGGAATGATTTGAGCTCCTGGGCCGATGGTACCCCCAACCCGTGTTAGACAAGGGGGAACCCCTTATAAACCCAGCAGGGTGGGGAAGGTAAAGTCGTGTCCCCCCCCCTTTCCCTTCCCCCCCTCCAGGTTCCCGGGGGCTTCACCCCCCTGTGCTTTCATAGCAGGGATGCCTGTGCTTGTGGAGAAGGGAAGGGGGGGGCAGCCTTTCTCCTTTCTCCCCCCACTCCCCCCAACATCGCTTCCTCTCCCGAACAAGGGGGATGAAGAAGCCAAAAGCCCTACCTGTGCTTGACCGTGCTTTCGGTCGCGATTTACACCCGAAGCCGGTAGGAGATCCTCCTAAGAGGCTACTGGGGGGAAAAAGTCCAGAGCCATATTCTGGGACATACGGTGGGTAGGTAGTGATGGGGTGATGAGCGGAGGAGGTGGCTCCTCCTAAAGAGGCCATGCTGCTCCGAGAGTGAGAGGACTCCAGCTTCATGGTGTCGGCCAGGGACACCTGGTATTTGATGCATTCCTTCTCGTCTTGCCGGGTGGAGCCGGTGGAGCCGGGGGTGGAGATGGACGGATCCGGGGACACATCTTTAGGAGGGGTCGGTGGGAAGGTGAAAAGGTGCGGGCTGGAGTGGCCGGCGGATAAAGTGGAAGAGGAAGCGGGTGGGTAGACGGAAAGGGGTCCCGGTGAGCTGTGATGGATGGAGGTCTTGGAGAAAGGGCTGAGGTTCCATGGGGAAGCGCTGTGGTGGCTGCTCAGCGCCTTGCTCCCGTCCAGCCAGGGCAGCGAGCCGTGCAGCAGCGGGGGGCGGCACACCTGGCTCCCTGCTCGGAGAAAACACAGCGAAAACACCCGTTAAACTCCCTCTGCCACCCTAGAAACCCCACCACCCCACCACCACCATCACCCCCGGGAGGATGCCGGGCTGTATCCCTCCCCTCCTTCTCAAAGGGTTCAGCATGCCGGGGGGAGCAAGCAAAACTCTCTCTGATGCTCCTCATCCCCTTTAAAAATTCAAATTGAAAAGGCGCGGTAGGGCAGAGGTGGCAGCTCGGATGCTGCTCAGGACCAGGGGCTCCGGGTGGGATCTTCCCGAGCAGGAGATGTCAGCCCTGGGACAGGGAATTTGGTGAGCCCTACTTCCCTCTCTCCCTTCTCCAGACAATCCCACGGGGACTTCGAAGGGAAAGATCCTGCGTGAAATTGCCAAGCTCCGAACTGCAGAAATCATTTTATTTTATTTTTTTCTTAGCTAGAAAATAATTCCCCGAACGCAGCCCTGGGCTATAAACCCTGGGAATATTCTGGCCAAACGAAGAAGACCAGAAGATCGCCCACAGACGCGATCATAACCTTTCCAACAGAGCTGCTGAACTTTGCAAACCGCCTCGTTTGCCTTTTTTCCTTTTTTTTTTTTTTTCCTTCCACGAAAAATGTTAGAGGGCTTTTTCGTGGCAATGTGGCACCCGCAGAGAGTGCCAGCCGCCCCAGAAGAAACTCCCCGACGAGAGATCCTTCACTTGTATTTTAAAATGCAGACCTGAACTTTGGGAAGAAAAAAAAAAAACCAGGAAAAAAAAAAGAGAGAGACACAAAACCAACCCACTAGATTTATGCGGTAAAACCTCGTTTCTTTTGATTGTGAAGGTTCTTAAGGGATGGTACAGAATATTTTAAATTAAGCGCTGCCCTTGCTAAAATATATATATATATATATATCCAGAGAGACAAATCTACCCAAATCCAGAGCAACTTGAGCAAATCGCCATAAGCTGAAAAACACAGTTATTCAACTGGAGGAGAGCAAGTTTGCGCCTGCTGATAAAGCAAAGCCTGGGAGGGCATTGACATCTAGAGATCCTTAACCTCTGTAGGTATCGTGATACGCGCGTGGAGAGGGCTAAATGTACAGAAGAGAGATGCAAAGAGAAGATCTATAGAGGGACAGATAGTTCAAGGGCTGGTGGAGTGTGGACACGGGAGGTTGTGTGTGTGTGTCTAGAAAATCTCCAAAAGCTAGTTTTCACCCTACCAGGCATTTGTGAACAATACTGAAAGTAACTGTTCGAAAGGAAGGGAAGGTGGGTTATACGAATAGAAAGGGTCAAGATTCATTATCTTCTCCAGGAAGTAGCATAGTAAATAATATTCAGGCTAGATCACAGAGACCGCATTTCCACTTTCTGCTGATATATTGGGGAAAAAAAAA
Organism: Scolopax mira; assembly: GCA_004320125.1. Taxonomy (NCBI): domain Eukaryota; kingdom Metazoa; phylum Chordata; class Aves; order Charadriiformes; family Scolopacidae; genus Scolopax; species Scolopax mira. The sequence goes on from BJBW01016012.1 coordinate 48,927, forward strand.
AAATGAAAAGAAAAGAAAGACGGGACAAAGGCTGCTGATCCTTAGAAATAATTGTTTTAAAGGGACTAATAGCAGAACAATGCAGTTACTGAGCGGAGCCTAATGCAGACTCGCACTCAACAAGTAGCCGAGGGCTGGGAGCAGCCCCCCGAACCCCGCTCGGCTCCATCTCCACTCGCTCGTCCCACTTTCTCTTCCTCGATTTTGAGCCGATTTCCACCGCTAACCTCGGTGATTTCGCCACTACAGAGGTCACTGTCCGGCTTCACAAATCAGCATCTCCTTCCCCCCCCCCCCCCCCCCCCCCCCCCCCCCCCCCCCCCCCCCCCCCCCTTTTTCTTTTAATTTCTTTTTTCCTCTTTCCCCTATTTTTTTTTTATCCATACGGGTAAACTCCAGCAATAAATACTGGATGTCTCCGATCCTTCACAAAAAAAAAAAGATGCCAGCAAAGCACCCATCCCTCCGCGGACCTGGGCCCCATCGGCCCCAGGTATTTCACCTCCTCTCTAAGAGCTGTGCCCCCAGGAACAGAATTTACACTGGGGATCATTACCTTCCTGCGGGATCCCCAGGAAAACACACCAGGTCCGATACCTAATTACACCACGAGGTATTTATTCTTTTTTTCCTTTTTTTTTTCTCCCCCCCCCCCCCCCCCCCCCCCCC